>VDFB02160731.1:0-101188 GCA_007258455.2 Sequoia sempervirens | reverse complement strand
GAAACAAAATGCAAATCTGACTATCTCGAACACTTCGGACGCAATGGTGAGCTCAAATATGATGCAATAAGCTCCCAAAATGCACCTGCAATACAAGGACAAAAATGGAACCCTCTAAGAATCTCTCCAAATGACCAACTAAAGGCACTCCAATGGCTCTAATACCATGTAAGAATTGGCTATGAAAGTAGCCAGCCAAGATCTAGAGGCCTAATAGAAAGCACAAGCATAAGAGAGACAAAAAAAATATGACAAGAATAAACTATATTCTGCCAATAATGCAAATATAATGGAATGGTACAAAAGTACATAGGAGACCCCTTGGTTATATAGCCAAGGTGAGAACATAGAAGGGCATAAGATTATGACAAGTGTCATAATCTTATGACATGAACAACTATGAAAAGTTATCACTCCACCTAAGGTGGAGAGATAATCACATGATGTGTCCACAAAAGGTGGAAGTGATAAAGTAATGACATTTCAAGTCCACCAAAAGTGGAAATTATCCAACAACCTCCTATGTGGTCCCTAAGTAAACTTAACTAAGGTGTAATCATGACCTAGGACAAGGTACAACACATTTAATTACACCAACAAATATATATGATAGGTTATTTTTTATTTTTGTAGGTTCTACTTTAATCTATATTTATATATATTAATATATATTATATAAATTATTATGATTTTTTATCTATTTTTATATATTAATATATATTATAGATTATATATATTATAATCTATTGCATTCAACCATCTATTATTTTATTTTAATTGAATCATTTATTTAATTTTCCAATTTATATTTTATATATAATCTTTTCTTTTTTCTTTTTTCTTTTTTCTTTTGTTAAATTATTAATAAACTAGAATAGTGCATAGCATAAAATAGGGAGAAACTACAAAAAAGAAATCAAGCAACATTCATACAACATCTCATATCCTCAATGACCCAACCCTCCAAATCCTGGGCAAGATTCTCCAGTAAACTGTCCCAATCGTCAACCAACCAAGTCCCATTCATTTCAAAAGCCCATTTGGCCAACCCATAAGCCACCTTATTCCATTCTCGAGGGATATGAGAAAAGGTGATAGAATCCAATAAATCCCCAAGGCTAGTGATTTGTTTAACCACCACTGCAAGCTGCCAATGAACATGCACAAATTGTCGTCGATTTAGCAACTCTATCACTACCTGAGAATCTGACTCGCAAATTGCTCCAGCCGAGGGCATATGCCTTCTTCAAAGCCAAAATAATTTCCAAAGCCTTCATAAGGTTATTAGAGTGTTTCCCCTTATACTCCAAGAAGAAGAAAACAACCACCCCAGAACTATCTTTGCACACCCCACCCACGCCAGCATGTCTAGGATTACCCCTTGTCAACTTGTCCACATTGATTTTCAAAACTCTAGAGGGAGGAAGCATCCAATTCCCTCCCCTGAAGACCTTCCCTCTAGAGCACCTACCTCACCCGATCTTGGGCCTTCTACTACCACCAACAGAAATCCATAAATTACTAACCACTCCAGTATCTCCAGGATCCACTAGTACTGACAGCTCACATTTAGCATACAAAGTCTCTTGTAAGGCTCCAAGAATACAAGCCCAAACCTGACCCACCAGCAACTTCTTCTCCAAAAATATCCTACAATTCCGCTCTAACCAAATTTTCCAAATAATTAGACTAGGACCAATAGACCATACTATGTGCAAAAAAGAGGTCTTCACCAGAGTGAGCCCAATGTTCTGCCAAAGCTCCTCCAGAGAAGAAGGATGCCTGCATTGCAAATTCTAGGCCCCCCACCAAAAATGCCAAATAGACCTAGCAAAGGGGCAGTGAAAGAAAAGATGAGGAACAGTCTCAACATTCTTTAAACAAAGGAGACATAATGAAGGACCCTAGAAGCCCCACTTATAGAGGTTATCCCAAGTCAAGCACCTGCCATGCACCACCAGCCAAGAAAAGAAATTGCATTTTGGCCAAGAGAATTTATTCCAAATGTTTTTCTACCAAGGAACCTCACCACTGCCTAAAGCCTATATGTCCAAAGCATGATACCCTAAAGCAACAATATACTTCCCTCTGGGATTTAGACCCCAAGCCAGCACATCTCACCTAAGAAGGGAGCAACAAACTCTATTAGGCAAGATGGAGGCCAACTCCCTCCTATCCTTCAAAGATCCACCTAGGGGCCACTCCTGCATATCCTTCCACTGGTAAATAATAGTCTACCCCAAAGCTTGAGCGGATTTGAAATCCATCACTCTGCTTCAGCTAGCCTGAACAAAAATCCTACATAATTCCCCCAAGTGAGGGTGTGAGAAGATGATAGGTGGAAAACCATCCCAAGAGTCATGCCAAAAAAGGGCATATGAACCTCTATTACAGATCCAAAATAGGCCTTATTTAACCACCAAGGCTCCCCATTTGAGGGTATCCCAGATCATAGAACCTTTCCCCAAGAGGCTAAATCTAGGAACCTCAGTTCCATCCACCTCCCCAAGGTATTCGCAAGTAAGGATCTTGGCACAAGTCTGATGCTGGTGTGAGCACCATCTCCAGTATAGCTTAGATGTCAAGGCTTTCCCATTCCAATTCGCCCTTCACAACCCCAGACCACCATCTTGCTTTGGCTGACAAAAAACTTCCCACTTAATTAAGCTCCACTTCCTCGAAAGGAGATTACCCGACCACAAAAACTACCTACAGAGCCCCTCAAAAAATATTTGATGAAACTTGAGGGAGCAGTCATCACAAAGCATTTGTATAAAGGTAGGGCCTGCACCACCAACTTCAACAGAGTAACTCTACCAGTCGTAGATAGCCACCTATAGGTCCAGTGACACACCAACCCATGAAATTTATCAATCACACCTACCAAAAATGCTAGGGAAGCAGGTGCACATCCAAAGGGATACCAAGATAGATGAAAGGTAGCTTCCCCACCTGTAACCTTAAGATCCTAGCAATACGATGTTGGATAAGCATGGGGGTATTAAAAAAATAAATGCAAGACTTACTTTCATTTATGCTTTGGCCTGATGCCTCCAAATAACAATCCAACATTTGTCGAAAAGCAACTGCTTCAACCACCTTCGCAACACCCATCAAAGTTGAGTCATCCATAAACTAAAGATGGGTTTGAGGAGGGAGAGGGTTGCTCCATCTCCATTCATGAATGATCTCATCCGTAACCCTAGACTTAATGAACCTCCCCAAGCCCTCAGCCATCAAAATGAACAAATATGGAGATAATGGATCCCCCTGCCGAAGGCCTCTAGAAGCACCAAACAGATCAGAGGACTCCCTAGTTATGAGGATAGAAAAAGAGGATGTGGTCACATAGATCATGACCCAATCAATCAACTCCCTACTGAACCCAAAGGCTTCAAGGATTTTGGTCAAAAAGCCCCATTTGACTCTGTCATAAGCCTTAGCCATGTCCAACTTTATAAACATGGCCTTTTCCTCCGAAGAGGCCATGGAATGAATAGTCTCAATTGTAGTTACTATTCCATCCAAAATCTTTCTACCTACAAAAAAGCCACCTTGTTCTTTCGAGATCAACTTATCCAGCCATGGCTTCAGACGCTCAGCAATTAGCTTTGTAATAATTTTATATACCACATTACACAAAGCAATTGGTCAAAAGAGATCCAAAGAGTCAGCACCCTCCTGTTTTGGGATAAGAACCAGAAATGTGGCATTCATAGCCCTCAACATCTTCTTATTCCTTAAAGATTCTTGCACAACCTTCAATAAGTCAAGGTTGATCACTTCCCAAAATTCTTGAAAGAACTCCACTAGAAACCCATCTAGACCAAGAGCCTTCCCTTTTTTCAACTGAAACACCACATCTTCTAACTCCTTCAAAGCAATAGGCTTAAGAAGAGAGGTATTCATGTCCATAGTCACCAAAGGGGGAATACAAGCCAAGATAGAAGCTTCTTCCTCGCATGCTAGCAGGGTATCTTCAGAGAATAGACTAGAGAAGAAGCGAACCGCCTTGCTAGAAATCTCCAAAGAGGAGGAAAGAATAGAACCTTCAGGAGTATGAAGAGAAGAAATAATACTACCCTATCTTCGGGCCTTCACCGAGTTATGAAAGAAGGAAGTATTCATATCCCCTTCCTGAAGCCAATCAACACGTGCCTTTTGCTTCCAAAAAATATCTTCACGAAGCTCCCATTCCTCAAGATCTTTAACTGCACTATCCTCTAACCTGCACATATCTGCAATGAGACCTTGATCTTGAATCTGCCTGGTAATCGAATCCAAGCACTCCTGGGAAACCCTTTTCTTTTGGAACACATTTCCAAAATTGATACTTATTCCAATGTTTTAATTTATACTTCACATATTGAAGCCTCTTCACAAAGGAGTACATAGTTGTACCAAAAGTTGGTCATCCTTCAGTCCACCATCTAGAAACTAGGTCACAAAGACTCTCCTCCCTAAGCCACATAAGCTAAAATCTAAAAGTTCATTTTCTAGATCCACCAGTTAGATGGGAAGAAAATTTGATCATCCAATGATTTGATCCCCGCCAATCTAGAATTTCAGAGCTTAACAGCCACTTTTCACCAACCCAAAAACTCGAAACAAGAAACATGTCTAATCTTTCAGAGATGGCTTCGTCTCCAAGTATATTATTATTACAGGTAAGCATGCCATTCATAGGTTTAATATCCACCAGCCTAAGCCTAGCCACACTCTCCCTAAGAAGATCAGAGGAGGGATCCAGATGAGGCACTCCCCCCTTTTTCTCCTCGAGAGAGACTATTGCATTGAAATCGCCTTTCATGATCAAGGGAAGGAAAGGATCCAACAATCTCAAAAAATTGGTGTGAAACCACAAGAGAACCTTACCAGGTACATCTGTTGGAGCATAAATGTTGGAAATAAAATCTCTCTCCCTCGTCTCCAAGCTAACCACAACAAGAGAAATGGAGAATCTACTAGCAAACCACCAAACAAGAGAAATTCGTTGAGGACCCTAGAAGCAAGCAATGCCCCCAAATCTCCCATGCGCACCCACACACTGACATAATCCTCTATTCCAAATCTTAGGAGCACTCTACAGCATACTTTCCATAGGTAACTTTGTCTCCTAAAGGAAAACCAAATCCGGAGAATGAGCATGAACCAAGTCCCGAATAGCCTTTTGTCTAGGGATGCTATTCATACCCCTCACATTCCATGAGAGCACAATCATCGTGGAGGGTGAGAGAAGTGTGTATCCAATGTCTTCACCGACCCCGATTCCACCAACGTCTCACCCACCAACTTGACTTTCTCCTAGTACTTCTTCCTACCCACCTTTTGGGACTTATCAGAAGCACCCTTTTTCAGAGCTTTTATTGCACTCCCAGAATAGGGGAAGAAGCAGAAGCTTTACTCTTGCCAGAATTTCCAAAACCCGATCCTCCCGCAGGGAAAGTACCAGCAATTACAGAAACTAAAGGAGTACCTGCCAACACACAAGGGTCCCCGAGCCCATCATCTAAAGAGGGAACGAGCGATTCCTTCACTTCCCCTGGGGCCTCCATAGGGCCAAGAACTGAAGACATAACAGCCATAGGTTTTGGACTATGAGTATTAATAAGGGGGCCTTCCACCTACATGTCAAGAGAAATCCTCTCCTCATGAACTAAGTCTTCCAATGCATTAAACTTGTTAAACACCCCCTCCTCGTGTCAATCCCGAAAATTCCTCTTCTAACCTTGGCCTTTGTTTCGAGATCTAACCAACATAAACCCATCCTTATCCAAGGTCACCCCCTGCATGGGCCCTTTACCCTTTTCAGATTCAGGATTTGATGGGGTCATCCCGTTGCTTGAGTTACCCGCACCAGGGGCCCGCAGACACCTCCTCTGAAGATGACCATACTCTTGGCATAAACAACATCTAAACGACAGAGTTTCATAATCTAGCAGTCAAGTCTAGGAACTAGACCCCACTGTCAGATCAATAGAGTCAGGCAACTTAGGCTGACTCAAATCAATCTCCACATAGACACGTGTACAGGAAAAGATCCTCTTCTCTAGAGTCCGTTGAGAGGGTCCAATCAGTTTTCCCAATGACATGGCAATAGATTGTAGAATATCTCTCCTCCAACATTCGAGTGGCAGCCGAGGAAGGTGAACCCAAATTGGAACTTTGGACGACATCTCTTCCGCAAAGTTAAAGCCCGCGTGTCATGGTTTTATGAATAACCCAACCTGATTATAGAAGTACAGGGCTCCCTCAAAAGCCCTATTTTGATCTGAAATACATGAGAAATCTACCACAAGAAAAAAATATTTGCAGCCAACAAGACCTCAAAATCTCCCTCTAGGTTCCAAGTCCTCTGAATCCAAGGTTCGAGGAAAGGAAGCGAGACCCTCATCCCCAAAAACTTACATATCGAAACATGCTTGGAGTAATATTCCAAATCCTCCACAACTGCTTCCTTTTGGATTACCACCACCGGACGCACTTGATCCCGTTCCAAACAGTCATTAATCTTTTGCATTCTGAACGCCCCGATCCTAGACAATCCAACTCCAGGAGAAAAAAAAATGAGAGTCCCATCACCCACCTCTGTCATTGCCTCGTCACCCGACCCCTCCTCCAAACTAACATTCAAAGCCATCAAGGCCCCCAACTAGCAGCCCTTACCAAATCACACCACACCCCAACCCCTGACCACTTCAAAACTCTAACCCACCAGCCTGCCAACCACCCACACCACTCAGCTGTCCCACTCACCCGCCCACAAATCTACTTTCCACACACCAAGGGCACACCAAGAAGCTTTGAGATAAAGTAACTTCAAAATCTGCATACCACACCCCTCTACACGGCCAGTCAAAGGCCCCAAGCTGAAAACAACACCCCGTGGCCTCATAGGCCCAGTCATGCCTGAGGTGCCACCCACAAGCAACTCAAAAAGAATAGCAAATTTAAATTGAGCCAGTAGAAATGAAGAAAGAAGGAATTCACCAAAAAAGAGATCACACCCCCTGAATACGCAGAAAAAAAATCCCCCCTAGTAGAAGAAAACACTGAGAGCACGATTCCACTGTCAAAATAAACATGCACACTTCTATTCTAGCATGCAGCTCGGGTAGGGATGGTCGCAAGCGCTTGCACCAGAACCAGTGCATATACCATCAAGACCCAGTACAAACCAAAACATTTGTTAAATTATTATTGGTTTAAGTTTTAGTATATTTTCTTTTATATCTTTATTTCTTTTAATAATTTTAGTATTTGTTCCTCAATCATTTTGATATCTAATTCACTTTTATAATTCTTTTAGAGTTATTTATTTACTATTTGAGACATTTAACCTTTAACCTTTAACCTTTTTTGATCCATTTATTTGTCTTATATCATATTATTATATTATTCATTCTTTTGTTATGTCTTCATCATTTGTTTGCCTATTTTCACTATTACTTCATTTTTCAATCTCCTCCCTCCTTAGGGTAAGGTCCCATGGAGGGGGGATTCCTTAAAAATATCAGTGTATGCTCCTTAGCTTTTTTAGGAATATTTTAAAGTTCTTGGTCCCATGGATTTAAGTTCCAAAATTTAAGGAATGAACTATAGTGCTTTGCTAAAAAATAATAAATAAATAAAAATTATCATTTTTATTTTCTAATAAGAATTTAAAATTTTAGATGAGAGACAAGTGGCATAAAAAAATCCTAAGCTGTAGGGGCAATTTCTAGCCCCACCCCAATTTCACCAGCTGAAATATTCATTTCTAAAAGGTAGGGGCTCCTATTTTTCTGGAAAAGATTCCAATTAATCCCATAGCACAATTTATTTTCCCCATGAGGCCTCCTGCTCCATGAAAATAGAAGCCCAAGCCCCCCCATGGGACCATACAGTTACCCTCTCCCACCACTTAACTCTTCTTAAGGTCATTTCTACAAGCATATTCTTCATTATCCTCTTCCTATGATGAATCATTGAGTTAAGGTTAGGGTACGGTCATTAGAGTTATTTATTCATTGTTTGAGACATTTAAATTTAACCTTTTTTAATCCATTTATTTTTGTTATATAATATTACTATATTATTCATTCTTCTATTATATCCTCATCATTTTTTCACCTATTTTCACTTTCACTTCATTTTCCAATCTCCTCACTCCCTACCCTCTCCCACCACTTAACTCTTCTTAAGGTCATTTCTACAATCATATTCTTCATTATCCTCTTTCTACGATGAATCATTGAGTGTGGTTCGAAATGTCGATTCAAAATAGCATACACAGTTTTTTAATCTAGAAGTGTTTACTCTATCATTCATGGATTTTGGAACAATCATACTAGCTATAATCATTGATTCATTAATATTTAGCAATTATTGATTTGAATGAAGAGATATAGTTGCACTTGTGTCTACCATGAATCAAATCTGATAATTTAATATATATTTTATTATATATATATATATATAAAATTAAAAATAAACAACTTGTAATAAATAATCATTTTAATTATAACAAAATAATAAGAGAAGAAACATTTCCAACATGTAATATCTAACTTTAAATGATTTTTAGTATATATTATATTTATTTTATTTATAAAATTTATTTAATATATAATAATTCGTAATATAACATTTATTAAATATGTTATTTATTTAAAAGTTAGTGATTAAAATTAGATTTATATTTATGAATAGTGTTACGGTCATAGTTAGGGTTAGAGGTAGGTCTAGGATTAAGATAATGGTTTAGAATTTATTGCTAGGGTTAGAGTTAGGGTTAGGGTTAGGGATAGAATTAGAATTAGGGTATGAGCTAGAGTTAGGGTTAGGTCATTAAAATAACTAATTAACAATACTAAAATACTATAATTAACAAAACTTACATTTATTTTTATTCACATAATAAAACTTACATTTATTTTTTATCAAATCTAAAAAACAATAATTACAATACTACTAAAGCAAGTACTAGCCACTACGTGGCACTTGTTTGTTTTGTTCTACCTTTGCTCTTCATGCTTCCAATTTTTATTCTCTTGGATCGTTTTTCTCTTATTATCCTAATTGTTCTTTTAAGTACCTCAAGCTATTTAATTTTACAGGTTTTCATGTACTCCCCTCCTTGTAGGCTAGCCCTTGTTCCTCCTTTTGTACAATTTATCATCTCTCTTATAAACTATATACCATATCTTTCATTTTATGTATATGCATAGTGTATCTTTCGTGTTATACCCTTCAAAATATTCCTTGCAAAATTTCATGCAAAGTACCTATTACACTTTTCAATACATCTAATTATGCTAAATTGACCCTATTACTAAAACTATCATGAGTCTTACTAGTGTAACGCCCGCCATGAAACCCTAGAGAATGTCACACACATAATGGAAGCGAACTATTTGTTTTTCTCAAAAGTGTAATTAAACAAGTAAAGTAAACTACACTTACACATACATTCTCTAAGGTACGTGACGACGGTATTTACAATTCTCATTACTAACAAAAGTTACCAAACATAACATAAGATTATTACTCATGAATTAAAGATCATACATCTATTAACATTAAAATACATCACATAAAATATAAAGTACAATAATGATCCATTCAATATTGCGATTACAACTTTCATTTCCAAATGAGATAGTTTATAAAAAAATGTTACGATTACAAATTACAAAGATTCTCCTCAAATACAATTGAGGAGTGATACAATTACAACTTACAAGGTATCCAACAGATACAAGTGAGAACAAGATAGAATTACAAATTCACTGGTACACACGAGTTTTCCAATCATGAAGTACTCGTCATCACGAACAAGAACTGGGGACCCAACGGTGTAAGGTGCACGTTCCACCCAACCATGTGGTACTTGAAGGACCAACCCCCGTGCAAGGAGATAGTAAAAGAGCTTCCTAGGCAAAACCTACAACCTCTAGACATAGGTAAAACAATACTAAACTACTCAAGTACAAAACTTACAAAATGGTTATAATGCTTCCAGATAGCAATGATCAATCGCACAATATAAAAAACTGACTCACGGTTGTCATAGGAGGAGTGTTATCACAAAGTTGCATGGGTTATCCTGGTGAATCTTCCTAGGCTCCGGCCCCCATCTTGGGTTACCCTAGTAACCTCTTACGAAACCCGACCCCACATGCAATCCAATGTGGAATCGATTATCTTTCTGAGAAACAAGATATCGATCATGTCATTCCAAGCCTTCTCGTCTCATCCCAAGTCTTTACTAGCCCTTGAGTCCATGAGCGAGGCATTAACAAAAGTTAAGTGTTTAAACTACCCTTTTCCCCGAACATATTTATTTAATTTTCACTAATTAAACTAACTCTGCATGAGTTATCCTGACACCACTTTGTGTGTCGTACCTCATGAAAAGCCACTCCCCTATTAACAACCTAAGGGATCAATTCCACTAACATAGGGTAAACCAGTTGCACATAACCAATTACAAATACCAACTCAATAACAATGTACAACACAACCTGTTCATTGAACCAAGTGACCATACTTGATAAAATATCACATGCACTACCCAAGTTATTTCTAAGCTAAACCAACATAAGTTACAATCCCCATCTCAATAAAACACATCTGGAAGTCTTACATAACAAATAACTCCATTTACCCAACAACGAGAATGAGAGAGATAACATAACGAAAAGACAATTTGGTAATTTAATAACCTATTTTAGGATTTCCTAAATCCAAGTAAAGCAATTACATTTTGCATGTAATTAATCAGAATAATTAATATTATTTTTTTAAAATAAAAAAAATAAAAATAAGAAGCTTAAACTAATTGTTTTTCTTACAACTTCCTCGATTACAACTAATGTTAAAAATCAATTTTCTAATAACATCATTCTCTTATAAAATCAATATTTGCATTATAATAAAATCACCTTAAAATAATCATATTTAAATATAAATTAAACATATATATTTAATGTATATACAATTATATATATTTATATTATATATATATTAAATAAATAATTAAAAAAAAACACAATATATATATATATATTTTTATATTTATATATTTATATAATATATATATATAATATACATATAAATATATAAAATTTATATATATAAAAAAAATAGTTTAAAAGAAATCCTACGCAACCCCCAACGCAGGGTTAAACCCCTGCTGGGGCGGCTGCCACACAGCCTCCCCTATGGGGCAGCTGTGGTGGGCAGCGTTGCTACCTGTGAAGGCAACGACGCTACCTCCACAACAGCCTCCCCATGGGGGCAGCTGTGGGGGTAGTCCCCAGCCCCACAATAAATTTTTTAACAATAATTTTTTTTTTCTATGTTTTATTTTTTATTTTTTAAATCCCTTGTTCTAATCATTTCCAAAACAGAGATTTTGACAGAAAAAATTTTATGTAAAATTTTCAATAGAAAATTTCCTAACATATTAAATTCATATAAATATATAATATGTGTATATATATATATATACATAAAAAAATTCCATTTACAAACAAATTGGACAAATTTTCTACAGAAAAAACTACACTAGAAGAATTTTCAAGCACAATTTCTTGATTTCAATTTCTAAATTGTAATGGAAAATTTCCAAACCCAAAAACAGAGGTTTTCTAATTTCTTTTGTTTTCTCTACAGAAAATCTAAGAATTTCTCCATTTTTCTAAGAGATTTTTAAGAATTCACAGCAAGATTTACAACCTCTTCAAAATTAAAAATCAAAACTTCTAAAAAGAATAAAGCAATAAAGAACCTGTGTTCTGAAGTCTAAAGAAATACAATCTGATGTTGTGCTTCCTTGCCAAATCCAAAATTCTAGATCCTCCTTCCAAATCTCCACTTCCAGATCCAAAAATGTGTTTACAAAGCCAAATTTTTCTTCATTTAACAACAATTTTCCAAAATAAAATAAAATATAATATAATCAAATATCTCCAATTAATTTTCCTCCATTTTAGTCAAATTTTCAAAATATCCCATCAACCACCATAGTTATTTCCCCCCTTATGCATTTTTTAGATATTTTGCTTTTTTAAATGATTTAAACAAAATTCCATTTCAATTAACTTTAAATCTTTTAATTTATGCATTTTTTCAAAACAACTTTAACTATTTAATTTATTTAATCAATAACTATAATTTAATTAATTAATTTATCCATTTACTAAAATTTAATTATTTAATTTATTTACTCAACACAATAAATTTAATTAATTAGTTTATTTACTTAATAACATCAATTTAACCACGAGGATTAAATTACCTTACTAACTGAATAAAATTAAATTAACTAAATTAAATAACAATTTTAATCTAAATACATAAATTAACATTACCGCCACTTAAATATTAATTCTCACATATAATTTCCACATATAATAAATTATCAAAACATCAAAGATGATATGACCCAACAACATACCAGACACAAACTGACGACACACTATGACAGGGTTGTGGTTTGACAAGGGAACCCCATTACTATCTCCCAATCAAAACCGTTGGGATATGGACACGCTCAAACCTGTGAAACTAGGTGGAGACGATGTCCTGTACCTACAATCCTGTAATCAAAATGAATGTCGTACATGGATAAAACATAACAGTCACACCGTGAAGAGAAATCATGGAATCACAAGGCGCTTGCATGCGAGTGATGTAATCTCGTCCCCTTCACCTATACAATCACTGCATCAAGACTGACGAAAGTAAAGCATCATTAATCAACAGATATGCATATATCAATATCAATGACTATGTTAATCAAAAGCATAACATGAATCATAACATCCATATAGTGCATCATCTCATCACAGTATAACATACACGTCGCTCTAAGGCCAGCGATCATAAAACCATAACAAGGTATATGAGTCTGACAAAATAAACACACTGTCTAACAGCATAGCAAACTGGAGGGGTGCTACAACTAGACCTAACACAAAAATAGTGTGGCAGTCCTTGTTATCCCTTTTCCCTCTTTATATGAATTTTTTTTCTCTTGTCTATGGATCTTAAGCCCTTCTAATTCTAGCTTCCTCTACTTACCTATTTCTTCCTCACACATAACCCATTACTTAGGTGTTGAATTTTATTGTTCAATTGACTTGTCCTATTCTTATATGCACCAACACTTCTCAAATATTTGTATAAGTCTCCCATGGGTAGTATTTCATCCCCTTTGAGTTGACATAGTTGGTGCCTCAATACATTTCTTATTTTGTGAATAATTTGATTGTGAGCATTTCTCTTTTATCTTTTCACTACTAAATCTTGTGTTCCACATTTGTTACACTTGGAATTACATGTTTTCTGGTAGGTTCCTTTCAATGTCCTATGTTAGCATTTTACTCCACTATCTTAATCAACGTAACCAAGCTTTTCATTGTTTGTGTTTGGGGTTGTGATGCATGGGATATCAACCCTTCAACCTTGAATTCCACTACACAATCCACTAATTAATGTAAGGTATGAATGAGTTGGCTAATTTGTGGGCCTAATAATGAAGATTGATTAAAAGTGTCTCTAACAACACTTGGCAGCCTATTTCTTCTCCAAATAAGTATTAGATCTAACACAACTCCTTGGTGTGCGCTAGGTTAAAGGAAAGTAGTCTCCAAAGAATAATGGCATGCTACTCAGTACTATCAGTTAGTGTGTTGATTGATAAAAGAAGCTCTAGTTGGAAAACATGCAAATACTAGTTTTGGAAGGATGGGGGAGAAAATATATGTAATAGACAAGGCCTTTATCACCACTTCTCATAACTAATCAAAAATTTGAAAATATTTTCTTTTAATCCTCTTTGTAACTTCTTCTTGACTCAACAATGAATAGAAAATTGACATTTTATGTCAATTGTGTCTATGCAATGTTTTTCCCACATGATTTTTTTACTTCTATTCATATGTTTAACAATTGGTTCCCCTTTTATTTAGTGAAATTGCACTTAAGTATTCATTATAATTATGGATTGTTAGGATTATTGAATACTATGTGAATTTCCAAATTGGTGCATCGTCTTAGGATTGTTTAAATTGTTAATTCTTCTTTCCGTTTTTATCTCTTCAAAAATAGAAAAATTGTAGGATACAATCTTATTAAGAGCTAGCTTCAAAAATTTGGAGGTTATCCCATAAATATTGTCTCATATCTATAATATTTTTCATGTGGGTATAGATTTTTCTTTACATAACATTTGAATATCAACATGCCTAAAAGGGGCTAATGTGGTCTCCTTGACACATCCATATTGTAACATGTTTCTTTTTAGTAACAAATCATCAATTTTTTAAAAATGTATTTTGGAAGTTTTCACATCTAGCAACAATCCACTGTCCCAAGGTCCACAATCCTATCCACTTGGACACACTAGTGTTTGCAAAACACGTTGGTGTCTTGTACTCGGGGTTGTGCCTTTGTGATTAATGATCTAAATCACCTACAATTGCCAACACAATTTAAATTATTGTGGAACTTGACAAATCTAAAGGGGTGCCAATGACATAAATGGGAGTTTGCCTCAATCAAGTCCCCTTATATGTTTTAGCATAAAGTAGTTGAAAAGTTGTAGGTGTGTGGCCCTACGATTTTGGTGTATGAAGTTATAACAATGGAGATTTGTGCAAAAATAATGGAGGATGCCCTAGCTAATTTCTAAAAGATTGAAGTATGTGATGTAAGTGTAGGTGCTATCGAAGGGTTGTAGCTCGATTGGTGAGGATGATGATATGTTCCTTGATTATGCCATCCACCAAGGTTCAAAATCTCTAAAGGTGCAACTAGATCAAGTTTGACCCTCTAGATGAGTTTGACATCTTGCATCCCCCAACTTATGACAACTAAGCCAAATGACAACTTCTTAGAGTGCTAGACCTAGGGATATATAAGGCTCGAGGTAAACTCTTTGTTTTCCTTTTCCTTCTTAGAGGAATCTCTTCCTCACTCTCTTCTTCACTAGTTTCAATGAATACTTTCTCTTTATCTTTCTTCCTTTTGATCCTACTACTAAAGATTGCTTTAAAATTCCCACTTATAGTCATTCTAGAGCTGATTTCATAATTTGGATCAGTCTGTTTATTAAGCTCCCTATCTGGCTCCTCAGTCCCTATGCTAGTGTTACAGTTGGTCCCTTGCTCCTTTTTCCTTGTCAATTCCTCAATTCACTACTCTTGTGATCTTATTTTTGCACGAAGGGCATTCAACTCAACCTGTAAGTCCTTGGGTATAGCAAGAGGTGGTAGTGTTGCACCCCAACTTGCACATAGGATTTTAGCGAGGCTAGAACTTGCTCCCCTTCTTAATATCCTCCTCATTGTAGCAATTGTTCTACGATGTAAAGGAAAGTCTAATTTTAGTTGAATTTTTTAATCCATTTTAAATTTCTTAAATCTTGTTTGTTATCAAAATTAAAATTTGTGACAAAATTCAAAGGACAACTCAATATTCACAACATTCCATAAAATCCTCAACACCATAATGACGCAATATGATATATATATATATATAGTCTCATTAATAGTTAATAGTTTTGCATAAACATGATGATGATTATTTAATACTAGCTCATCATCTCCCCCATACACAGTTCTAATTACATAGTACGAATTTCCTCCTCTTTGGGTTCTTCCTCATTTGAGGTTCCCATAGTTACATATATATTATTATGAACACGGTTATATGCTCCACAATGGCTTCCTTGGAGAGAACTGGAGCATTGCATCCACAACCAAATAGTCAAGGGTTTAGTCTTAGGGGCTAGACACTGGCATTCCTTTGGGGACTCCTGACTCTTGGAAGATTTGGCTAGTTCCTTTCCTTTTTGGAGTCTAAGTTGTTTGATGGTTTCATCCAAGGGTTTAGTGTTGGATATGGTCTCTACTTTAGTTTTTGGCAATACAATAACAATGGCCTTAGATCCTTTTGAGTAATCCCATTGGGGGTGTTGTTTCTTTGAGTCCTTTTTCCTTTCTTTCCATGACCCATGACTGCCAATACCAAATAGTCATATTAGTGCAATGAAGTGGGAGCGCCTAGGTCCTAAGGTCAAAATCTAGGCTCTGATACCTATGTGACAACAACCCCAATGAGATCCATAAATTTTGCACTAATATTTGTTTGTGTCAACATTACCACAATGACATCAATGATTAATCAACAACCAAGGACAACAATACAAGTTTACTTCTGGCAACAAATCATTTACCATTCATTACTACAATAAGTCAATCCATTAATGCACATGATTTAGAATAGGAAGGCCAATGAAGTAATTACAAATGACATTACTTGAAGCTTACCTTAATTTTTTTGCGAGGTCATGTGGAATCCATGTCTTTAGCCTGCCATAGTTCATCTTGGGGATGCAATATGATCCCTCCAACATGGATATAATTCCTATCCACCCCTCCAAGTAGATTTATGGCCCAAGATGGGAGAGTAGACAACTATACCATCTTGATGTGTGTTGGGTCAACTTCTTAATGACCAGCTACCCAAGGTGTTCCAACCATTGGTAAACTAAGATACCAACTTCATATCATGTTATACCATATGAATTCTATAAGGTATGTCCAGTATGTTACCTACCTTAAGCTTCACTAGAAATTATCTTCCTTGCAGTCCATCAGGCGGCTAAGAAAGCAAGGAGGTTCATCATTTGCATGTTGTGGCCTTAAGGCCTGCATGTTATTGGTGAAAAACCATCAAACACTTTAGCATACTTTGGACATCCATCACTGACATGTTGTTGGCCCCAAGGCCCACATTGAACCCTCTAGAGTAACACAAGGTATGCATCGTCAACATTACCACTAGCCCCTTGGCTCACATGCTCCTAGCAGAATCTATCCTGCTATCCAAGTGGTATAGCTAACAATCCACTGGCATAGTATGCTCCTTGACTCTTGTCAATCTTGAGCATGGATAAGCTTATCTCTGAGCGGGTCATAAGATTTTTCCATCAGTGATCACCTCAGATGGATAGGAATAGCCTATGTATTAGAGGATTATGACCTCTACATATGCCCTCATAAGGTCCTACTCCATCCATTATTGTAAAAGTTAGCACCTACACCCAGCTTAACACTATAACTACAAGAGAGGTTCCTAACTCTTAATAAGTAGGTTCTAAATTCAACCACCTCAAAGGTTCAACTACCCATTTTAGATTTGTGATACATGAGGGGTTCAAGATTCATTCATTCCCAAATTTTTACAATTGTTACTCAACCAAAAGGAGGTAACCATTCACCTAGGAAAATCCAATGAGGTAGTCAACTTGCTACACATTCAATGATAGTTTTCTACTACCATTTCCACTGGCTCAAAGGTATTACAGTTGTTAAATAAGTTTACTTACAACCATGAATGGACTCTGAAAGGTGTATATAGATGGAGTATTACTCGCTCCTAAACTCTTTCCAGTTGGAGGTGGGAATAACTTGTCATTTCTCGATTATTTGCCTACGATCCCCACTGCTTCCCAACCCAAAAGGTAGATATATATTTATTTGTTTTGTAAGGTATAAATTTGTAAATGATAGACTTCTCATTTTAGGACAGTATTTATCTATTTTCACTAATATTGACTTTCTTATCAACGAACACCTCATTACATAATGTGTAACCTAGTTATATGAACCTTATCTCACTATTCATTAGTTTTCATTATGCTTGTTTCTATTTACTATAGGTTAAACCGAGATGAATTGGTTTAACATGTAAGGTTATCATATACAACTCCATCATGCTTGACATTCATTAAATAACTTCACTTATTCAAGTGGATTATCAACACGTGGCAAAATAAGGATGGTTTCAATAGAAATTTGCTTTTGTTAGGTTATGTTATGAGTAGAATCATATTTAGTGCCAAAAAAATAATAGGATGAACTTTAGAAGGTAAATTTAAGAGAAGTTGAATACTAAATAGCCTCTATAGCAACAACAATAGGATTGTGCTCCTTACTCACGCCACCTAAATTGGTTCGAAGCTTTCTAAGGTCTTTCTATCAAACCTATTTTGATGAACCCAACTACAATGTCATTTCTAGAGGCATTTTGTCAAATTGTTCACTTGTCTTGTCTATGCTTTTAAGCTAGGTGCAATCATTGCTAGATAAATCTTTGAACAAGGTAAAATATTATCATAAAATGAGTGAGAAACCTGTTGTAATGGCGTCCTAGTCAAACTTTAAGTATTGTATTTTTCATATCAATTTTCCCAGAGATGTGAGTGGCGAGCTGAGAAAAAAAGGGCAATTTGGAGCTAGCTAGGATCAAATTTTCTTCTAGCGTAGAATAATATCTCCTACCCTAAGTTGTAGTGACTACCAAAAATATTTTAAGAGTCCTTTCTTGTTAATAACTATGTATTCAATAACAAAAATCATAAAATGAATGGAACGCACAAGAAAGACCTAGAATAATGGCATCCAAAATGGTGGATTGTTCTAGACTTTAAGTTGTTGCCTCACACCTACTAACTTTGCCCAGAAACTCCACACCTCTGTTACACCCTTTCTCCTTCTCTCTAATTTTTTTCTTCATCAAATAAACTCCCAAATTACAGATTTAAAGAGGATTTCCAATAGACATGCTGATTTTTGGTCAAATTATACAAATTCATTCCCTTTCAGAAGGTCCCCATGCTTCCTAATGGCATGGTTTCCATGCTTCAATCCATTCGTCATCAATGCAAGCTATCTCCCAAATGTAGAAAGGAGTGGGCATCATTAATTCTCCATTTTCAAGGGTTTTCTTCCTACACACAATGCCTCTATTTGCCTTTTTCTTCTCACACAATTTCTCCCCATTTTTTTCTTTTTACTTCTCATTTCGGTGGCTTGGCTAAACATCAATCCTTCAATAATAATTTCAAATGGTTCACCTCTCACTCTTTTTTTAATATTTATATTTATTACCTACGCCTTCCTTACTTCACAAATGGTTTTAAATTTATTTCATTACCTCATGTAATGCAACCAAGTCTATATTTAAGCTATAATTATTTACTTATAGTTAATTTATTTAACCATATACGTTGTACGTATATTTTTCGTTTATTTTTAATTATTATTAGTTATTCATAGGGTATTTTCATTGATAATTATTATTTGTTTGTGTACATTTATTTAATATTATATTTATATTTATACATTTTTAATATTATACATTGAATTTACATTATTGGTAATAATTTTAATGGATCTAAATAATTTGATTATCGTTGATGTCTTTTGAACAAATAATGGCAATAATCTTGATGGAATGATTCTAGAGTTACGAGAGAAATTAATATCCTAGAGAGCTCAATTCATTGTTGTGGAATTGTCACCTTAAACACCCTTGTGAGTTTGACTACAAAGATCATTTAGCAACCTTTTCTTACTCAATCCTAGGTTTGGTAAACCTTAGGTTAGAGTGAAGTTACCTACAAAGTTTCTCATTGGGATTTGGATCTAAATTTTGCTTGTTTCTCATAAACGTACCACATAATCCACCTCATCTTGCACCCCAAGTACTTGCATCCAATTACAAACCCCACACAAGTCCAATCGAGTCATTAGTTTAAGTCAAAATAAATAAAATCAAAAGCATTTAGATTTCACCAAAACATGATAAGGCTATAATTATATTCATTAGTAGTAGCATGTTCGGAAAATAATCACCACACACACACACATAAGTTCACTTAATGTAATATGGTCATAAGTCCACCCCTAGTCCAAATTACCACGAGGCTAGGGGTCATACAAGAAAATTAATGAGTCCTAGGGGATATGACAATAATCAACTAAAAAAAATCAAGTCCATGAAGCATGGCAATGAATGTAATAAATAAATGAAGGATTGTGAATGAAATACTTTGCTACTACCACTTCCTAGTCAAAAGTTACAAAAAAGGTAATAAATAGAGTTTCAAAGTGTTGGGATTAAGGTGTCTCAACCTTAGAGTCCTAACATTGATTTAATTTGATGTAATTTAATGTATTTATTTATATAATTTAAATTTCTATGGTATCATGTCACTAATTGGGACCCACCGGTTGGGTGGCATCCCCATTGGATGTGACTAGGTGACACATCATCATCCCAAGTGGACATAGGAATCCCACCTTGGAATCTATGACATTTTACAGATTCTATGATGCATCATAAGGCAGCTTTGAATGCATGGAGAAAGTTGGCACCCAAGATGGGTTATGACAGGATGTAAGAGAATCGGCTATTTTTAGTCGATTATGACAAATTCTCCTACATATCCTATGACAAATTCTATGGCATATTTATGACATATTCTATGGCAATTGTAAGGCATCTATCATAAGCTATTATGAGCATATTTTGGATGCCCAAGCTTGGAAGAATATTTGCATATTTGGCACTTGTCGGGGGTGTAAGGGAATATATCACATGTGTCCAAATGCATGTTTAAGGCGTTGAATATTGACTCATGAGGATTTGGATACCCCTCACCTTCTAGATGCTTCTTGAAGCTTGTAACACTCTATTTATTAAGTGCCTTGTGCTGTAGAATGCATAGTTTGTTTGCAGGTAACAAAGTGATGCCAATATCACTCTAGAACAAGGGTTCGTGTTGAAGCACTTGTGTAGAAGTTTTGTACTTGGAGAAACATTGTAATCACTATTTGATATAATAGAGAAGTATTGTGCTTTTAGAGGGTGGGGTTTTTTACCCGAAAGGGTTTTCCCCATAGTATATTTGGTGTCATTATTTTTGTGCATTGTTGCTATTCTATTTCCATTAATCTTTATGTGCTTCTCTAGTTGCAACTGTTAAAGGTGTTAAAAGAAATTTTTTTTGTAACTCTCTCCCAATTAGATTAGTGTAGGAAGTTATTTCTGCTCACTCGACTTCCTTTTAGTTGGCATCAGAGCTTGGCCAGCCTTGGTTCCTTTGTTGGGTAGAAGGGTTTTTTGAGCTAATCTTTGTTTCAGTGGGAGTTTTGCATAAGAGTGTATTTCATTACCTTGTTGTAGGAAAGAGATGGAAAGCACGTCTAGGAGGATTGAGATGGAAAAATTTAATGGTGGAAATTTTGAGTTGTGGAAGCTCAAAATGGAAGACATGTTAGTAGACCGAGACTTATGGCTTGCAATTTCTGGAACCAAACCTTTAGGCATGAAACAAAAGGATTGGGATCTCATGGATAGGACATCCAAGGGTCTTATTAGACTCTGGTTGATTTTATCCTCTTGAATGTCCATGAAGAGAAAACTTTTGCTTCTCTATGGAAGAAGCTTGGTGATGTCTACCAAGCTAAATCCTTGGTAAACAAGATTTTCTTGAGAAAGGAGATGTATTCTCTAAAAAATGGAAGATGGAAGGTGCATAGCAAATCATCTAAATGCATTGAACATGTTGGTTGCACAACTGAGTTCCATTTAAGACAAAATAGATGAACAAGGTCGTTGCATGCTCCTTTTGTGTTCGTTGCCAGACTCTTGGGATCATTTGGTAATGGCTATTGGAAGCACTACTTCCACCTTTAAGATGGATGAGGTTGTTTCCGCATTGCTATCTGAAGAGATGCGAAGAAAGTCTTCTAAGATGGCCAACGAGGCTCTTGCAGTCCATGGAAAACCAAAAGAGAGAAGCAAAAAGAAAGACAAGAAATCTAAATCAAAGTCTCTAGGGAGATCAAAGTCTCCCGATAACTGATAAGAAGTCCAAGGTAAAATGTTGGAACTGTGGTGAAATTGGTCACATTCAAAAAGATTGCAAGAAGGAGGTGTTGGTTGTTTTTACTATAACCAGGTTGGCCTTCTAATCTACCTATGGAATTGCTAATTCCAATCAAGGAAAGCTCGAAGGACCTAGACCAACTGACGAGGATTTTAAAGACCTCCTACACTTTGGGCTCTACAAGACCTAGGAGGGTGATCCCTTAATGCGTTTACAACCTCTGCACCATTATCATAAACGACATTAACAACAACAGATAATCTCATTTAATAGCTCAACATAATAGAATAATACCGAATAGAATTGGTTGTTCATCAATAATATCAACTATTTGGAGCATGAGATAACTACAACATATAGGGATTTAAAATGATTTTGAATTTATAAAAAGTTTTTTAGATGCACTAAGCTGTAAGATAAATCAGTGCCTAATTCTGGGTCATGGAGTCAAACACATAAAAAGAATTCATCAACAAATGACATTCAACCAATGGATTTAAATTGTTAATGCCTTGCATCAACTATTAGTGTCTTATACCAACAATCCCACTCCTGTTATCAATCAAACTCTCCTTACCAAATCCAACCTGGACACTTTTAAATCATTGTTATCTGCTCAAAGTATTTAACCATTTCTTTGAAATAGACCCATAAACAAATAACACAATCTCATGAAATTTGAGATGACAAACTCAAAGATACTTTGTATTATTGAATTCATATGATTAAATTGTACAAGTATGGAGACAATTTGAAGATATTCATGAATGTGCACACACTTTCATGATTTATTTGCATAAACTGGCTGTATTTGCTCATAAAATCAAAAATTACAGCTTAGACTCAAGAAATGACTGACTTAGCATTTTCTATCTACCCAACCCCATACAAAACCTCAGAACCTTGAATAATGAGTAGAGAAGAAAAGAAATAGAAGAATAGAAGTATCCAGAAGAAGCCCTAAAGCTGATCCGGAGATGCCATCTGGAAACCTCTTCACCGTTGATTACCAAATTGTAAAGCTTCTCTCCTCTCTCTGCAACAAACTTTGCCTCCAAATCTGCCTTTGTACCAAGTTGTTCTTCAACAGAAAATAAGCCCATGTGATGAAATTCTCCACTTTCACTTAGTTGTGTAATATTGCCTCTGCTCCCATGAAAACTCATGTGAAAGCCTCATTTCTGCTTTTTTTACTAGAGCTGCACTTTATTTTACTTTGCCAAAGTAAAACATTCCCCTTTGCACTTTATGTTTTAAATTGTTCATTTAAAACATCCTTCATTTACTTGTAAAGTGAATATTAAATTCACCTTGCCTGTGAAAATACTGTTTTGCTCTCTATTATTTGCTACAAATTACAAATGGCACTTTCTAGCCAATAGAAAACTCATATTTTAATGAAGGGCCCCTTAATAATAGTATATTGCACCAAGCACAATATTTCATATTTTATTCTCCAGCAGAAAATTTTACCCATCCTTTTAGCCTTAATATTCGAAGGCAACTTTTTTATAATTTTAGAGCACTTTATATTAAAGTCTCTTATCATTTTGAAAATATGATGGCATTTAAGATTATGTCAACCCCATTTAAAACTCATAAGGCTCGTTTCACAGGGCAAGAATTTTAATTTTGATTTTGTAAAAAGAAAAAAGGCTTTTGAAAAATATAACATCGGACCTTTTTAAGAAAATTTAACCCGTTGATCAAATTAAAATGCGCCCGTAGCCCCTCACTTCTGTCGGGCCCACCTGTGCCACGTGGCATAATCCCGCCATTTCATGAGAAATGAAGCGTGAGCATGTTGGAACTGCAATATAGCAGGTGACGGTGGAGATCTCGCTGCATTTCCATCTTTGATCATCTGTCGTTGGATCTTCATTTCTCTCCTGCTTACCCTAATTCCTCTTGTTTGTCGTTCATTTTCCATACTCTATATTTTCAATGGCGGAAACTCTCTCTATGCAAACCATTCTGCAATATTCTATTCTCCATTGACAAGGGCTTATCTTCCAGTCAAGCAAACGCATACTTGATGTATCTTCATCTCCCAGCACCCTCCATTTGCTCTAAAAGTTTCTAAAGCTTTTTCATCAAACCGGTTTGTGCGCCCGTCGCCTTGATGGCATTCCATTCTTTCATGCCCTCATCATTCTTTAATCTCTGTAGACCCAAATCCATTTTCTGAGGTCTTTTCAGAATATCATTTCATGTGTATTTCTTGTTGCACAACATTCTCCTTTGCTTTACAAGTTTTGAAAACTATTTTCCACATTCCACATAGTGCGACTGTGGCATTCTTAGTCTTTTCAATTTTCTTTGTCCACCGTTTTGTTGATTTGATGCCCTCCATCCAATGCATTGGTTTGATTGGATTGTGCCCTCTTTTTAATCATATTCATTTTGTACATAGACGGCCTTCAATGTGGAGTCTCATGCTTTGGTTCCATCTTGTTTGTAAGCATTCTTCAAGACATGCTGAAAAATGGCCATGGTGTTAGAAGCTCCATTTGTGCTCTAAGTTCCTCCTTGATGCTTCAAAAGCCCTTTTAACATTAGATTTTGTATGCCCCTGTTGGTGATGGCGTTCCATTTGCTCAACAGTTTCAAGGTGTTTTCACTGAATTCATCATATCTCCATTTGCATGGTGCACTGTCCAACCCTTTGTGGATACTTGAAAGCCTCTAAAGCTATTCAACATATTCGATTCATGTGCTACCCTTATTGGCTCTCAATTCCTTCCTAGTCAAGCATCAATCACAGAATTCATCGCATCATACTCACTTGGTGCGCATTCTTCATTTACTGTGTAGGGAATTCCCCTGTTTGCATTAGCGCGGGCTTATTGCATTTGTTGCACCTAGCATTACACCTGCCAACACATTTGTCTGACAGGTTCTAAAGTTGTTTCAATAAGTCACTTTACACAAGGTTATCCATCACTCTGGGCGTTGCATTCATCTTCATTTGCTTTTGTTTGAGATTTTTGAAGTCTTTTCAACATGTCCATCATGTGTAGACTACAACCACCATATCGATTCTCTCCCACCATTAATTTGTCACACTCTTTTGCTTTATTGTCTTTGCAAGCCTATACCTTCAATCTTGGCATAATTCCCTTGTTTTGTTGCTTGCCAAATGCCTTTGCTTTAAGGTTTCAGAAGCATTTTCAACACACCGATCTAATTCATATTACAGCAACAATAGCATTCCATGGGATTACATTTATCTCAGAATGTCTTTCAAAGGCTTTGTGAGAATCACTAATGCAGATGCATTCATCGTACATATTAACCAAAGCACTAAAAATAACATATCCATCAAGAAGATAGATGTATGCATCATGGTATATCAAATGACCAACCTACCTTGAATTCCCTTTCTTCAATCTCCATAAGACTCAGGCAGTCAAATAGCCAGCTACAAAACTAATTATGCATTCACATAATCAGAAAAATTTGGACC
Organism: Sequoia sempervirens; assembly: GCA_007258455.2. Lineage (NCBI taxonomy): Eukaryota > Viridiplantae > Streptophyta > Pinopsida > Cupressales > Cupressaceae > Sequoia > Sequoia sempervirens. Next base: position 75,992 of record VDFB02160731.1, on the reverse strand, counting down.
AATATTAGCCTTAGAACAACTTTTCCCCTTTCAATATTGTGTAGCTTGTTTAAATAACAGGGCAAGATTTGATAATGTTCTAACTCCATCTTAGGGTATCTCAAATGCAAATCCACCCTCATTCAAATCAATGGAAGAAGTTGTGACAATGACATATGAAGGCCCAGTGATGAAACACTAACCTGCAATTTATGTTTTTCATAACCACAGTATTCTTCAACAAGAGCATGTCGAGTCCCCATGTGGACCCGACTAAACAAAAATTTGTTTTCAAACAACTTTTGCTCTAATTGATCTGTGACAACTTCTGAGTGCATTTGAAGTGAAAAGATGAACTGGGTTGCCATTAAAACTTGCTTTCAGGTACTTTTGAAAAATGGTGAAAATGGTCAGATAGGCTCTGGAATCAACCTGGGAAATTGGTCAAATGACCTCCTGAAGTCACGAAAACTTGCAGGCATGTAGCCATTGGTCCATAGAATGCAATGCAAAAGATGGCTCAACAAAAGGAGTCACGAGGTGAAAGTTATTAATTGGAAAAGTTGCTCAGTTGAACATTCTGCAACAATCAGCTGTTTTGAACCAATTGACACTAATGAAATCATCTCGTCGCAAAAATACCAAATCAACTCCTAGCGAGCTGCCATTGGACACAGTAGATCATTTTGGTACATTGAGAACACGTGCAAGAGGAATTAGCTTCAATAATCTCCCATCAAAAGATACTAAAGGTCAAAGTTGACCTCTCAAAAAGGTTTCTAGAAATGCAAATGCAAAACTGATTAAATTCCATTTGGTTTTGATCTGCTAAAAATAGCAAATCAGGTCATGAGACTCTGAAAATTGACATGTGAGTACACTTTTGTATGGAGAATGCAGAATCAACAACCATTTTATCATGACAGTCATCTGGTTGCAAAATGCAAGCTCAAACAGGAGGCAACTTTGCAGAACTGAACGTTTGCAAACAGCTAAACAATGACAAAACCCTCCAACTTCACTTTTTGAAACACTGACAAAACTCATCATGGGAAGCTAAAAATTGTCATGCACGTTCACATAGGACACATGAGTGTTTCTACAAAGGGATTTTGCTTAGAAATCAATGGGCTTCAAATTATGACCCTCCAAAGTAGGTCATTCAGGCAAGTTCATCAGGTGCACTTCTGAAAGTGCAGAGGCAAAAGTTTTGATATAAGCATCTCAAATTTGAAAAATTTGAGAGTTCCAATAGGAGGAGAAGAAGAAAAACAAGTCTTTCTCTAATTCTGAATTTGAGAAATCATCCCAAGATGATGGAGAAGCATTCATTGCAGCCTTGGCAGCCCGGGAGGAGAAGAAGAAAAACAAGTCTTTCTCTGTTTCTGAATTTGAGAAATCATCCCAAGATGATGGAGAAGCATTCATTGCAGCCTTGGCAGCCCATGCACCGAATGATGTGTGGTTGATAGATTCGGGTGCATCCTTCACATGACTTCTCACAAAGATTGGTTCTTGAAGTATGAGGAGTTCGATGGTGGAGAGGTGTACTTGGGTGATGACTCTCACCTAAACATTGTTGGTCGTGGAAGAGTCAAAATCATATTTCTTGATGGAAGAGTGAAGGGGATTGCTAGTGACTTGCATATCCCAAGTTTGACACAAAACCTTCTTTTTGTAAGTAAACTAAATGATTCGGGAGTGCAAGTTGTTTTCTCTGGTGGAGGATGCAAGATGACAAGAGGAGCTGTGGTGTTAGCTAAAGGTGTTTGGATTGGCACTTTGTTTCAGCTTGATGCATGCATTGTATAGTGCAATAGTTCTTATGATGTACCGAAGAAGAAGAGACCTTTGGATTCTTCATCCTCACCATCAGATTTTGCAGAGAAGAAGCATGTTGCAACTACACCTGATAGTCATGCATTTTGGGTACCTAAGGGTGCTCATTCCATGGAAATGAAGCTTCCTGCAGAGAAGACAATGTAAATTTAGGTTATGTACATTTAGATGTTTTTGGTCCTGTAAATGTTCCTTCGTTATCAAAATTTGTATATTTTGTTTCTTTCATAGATGATTACAGTACGACATTTGTTTGTTTCCTCAAAAGTAAAGTTGAAGTCTTTAGTTACTTTAAGGAGTTTAAGGCCTTGATAGAAAATCAAACTAGCAAAAAGATTAAGTGTTTGAGGACTGATAATGGTGGTGAGATTTGTTTTGTAGAATTTGACAAGTTCTATAAAGAGCACGGGATTGAGAGACATAAGACAACTTCCTACACTCCATGGAAAAATGGAGTTGCGGAGAGGATGAACAGAATGTTGATGGAGAGGGCTAAGAGTATGTTGAGTGGTGCTAGCCTTGATCAGAAATTTTGGGCTGAAGCGATAGCCACTGCATGCTATGATCAATAGATCTCCTACATCAATGCTTGTTGGAAAGACACCCATGGAGGCGTGCTTTGGTAAAAATCCTTTGATGAGACATCTCAGAGTATTTGGTTGTGAAGCTTATGCTCATGTTCCAATTGAGAAGAGCTCTAAGTTGGAGAACAAGGTTGTTAAGTGTATCTTTATCGGCTATGGTGTCAGTGTGAAAGGGTATAAGCTTTGGGATCCAGAAGCACAAAAGGTTCTCTACAACAGGAGTGTGATCTTCAAAGAGATCAAACCTTCCATTGTTGAGCTACAACCAGAGAAAGAGGAGAAACAGAAGGAGGAGGTAGTGTAGATTCCACCTACTCTGAAGAAAGAAGAACCAAGTACTCCTATTGGACCTGATGATGAGGAGAGCTCAACTAGCTTTGAAAGTTCTAAAGAAGAAGAAGAACCTCAACCTCAGCCTTTGAGGAGGTCTACACGAGTTAGGCAGCAACAAGAAAGGTTTGGATATTCATTATTGGATTCCAGTTGCATATTTTCCTTGATTACTAATACTGATGAGCCTAGGACTATTAGAGAGGCTTTGGGTATGAATGATTCAAATTCCTGGATGCAAGCCATGGACGAAGAGATGGCTTCATTAAAGAAAATAAGACTTGGGATCTGGTACCTTTTCCCAGTGGATGTAAACCTGTTGGTTGGAAATGGATGTTCAAGAAAAAGTGTGGTCCTGATGGCAGTGTTGAGAAGTATAAGGCACGGTTGGTCGCTAAGATATTTTCTCAGGTGGAGGGAATTAATTATGGGGAGATATTCTCTCTTGTAGTGAAGTTGACATCTATCTGGCTTATGTTGTCACTTGCAACAGTGTATGACTTAGAAGTGGAACAGATGGATGTGAAGAAAACATTCCTTCATGGTGATTTGGAGGAAGAGATTTGCATGTCATAGCCAAAGCATTTCATTGGGAAAGGTAAAGAAAATTTGGTTTGCAAATTGAAGATGTCTCTTTATGGTTTGAAACAATCTCCTAGAATGTGGTATCAGAAGTTTGATACCTATTTGTTGTCCTTGGGATTTCAGAGATCTAAATCTGACCATTGTGTATACTTTAAAACTAATAATGGTTGTATTCTCATTATTGTTCTATACGTAGATGATATGTTGTTTATTGGGAATGGTAAAAGTATGATTTCAGATTTGAAGTTTCAGTTGTCAACACAATTTGAAATGAAAGACCTAGGTGAAGCTAGGTACATTCTGGGAATGGAAATCACGAGAGACTAAGCTAACAAAAAGATTTGGTTAAGCCAAAGCAAGTATGTGAACTCTGTGTTGGAGAGATTCAACATGGTAGATTGCAAACAGTTAGTTGTTCCTGTGATGCAAGGGACGAAGCTTTCTGTGAATAATTGTCCAAAGTCTCCTACTGAGATGGAGGACATGACCAAAGTACCATATGCAAGTGCAGTTGGCAATCTGATGTATGCAATGGTGTGTACGAGACCAGACATTTCCCAAGCAATGGGAGTCCTTAGCCGTTTTATGGCTAATCCTAGACAGGTGCATTGGGATGCTGTTAAGAGTGTTCAAATATTTACAAGGTACTTCTGAGTATGCCTTGTGTTTTCATGGTTATCCTACTGGACCTCAGCATTTTGTGAGCATTCGAGGATATGTGGATTCAAATTGGGCAGGTGACATTGACAACAAAAGATCCACTAGTGGTTATGTTTTTATGATGTTTGGTGGTGTTATCAATTGGATAAGTGGCAAGTTGTAGTCGTGTTGTCCACAACAGAGGCAGAGTATATGGAAGCCACTCATGCGTGTAAGGAATCCATTTGGCTTAAGAGATTGTGTTATGATATTGGTTTAGATGCAAGACAGATTACTGTTTGTTGTGACAGTCAAAGTACAATTTGTCTAGCAAAGAATCCTACCTTCCATGCCAAAACAAAGCACATTGATGTGCAGTATCATTTTGTTTGTGATATAGTAGAAGATGGAAAGGTGAACCTGGAGAAGGTTGGCACTTTGGTGAATGTTGTAGATGCACTGACAAAACCAATGAGCATAGAGAAGTTTAGATGGTGTTATGATTCCATGGGCCTTGGGGCCCTGAGTAGATGATTTTGTATGACTCTTGGCAAGTCTTCGACAAGTGGGAGAATGTTGGGATTGAGGTGTCTCAACCTTAGAGTCCTAACATTGATTTAATTTGTTGTAATTTAATGTATTTATTTATATAATTTAAATGCCTATGGTGTCATGTCACTAATTGGGACCCACCGGCTGGGTGGCATCCTTGTTGGATGTGACTAGATGGCACATCATCATCCCAAGTGGACATAGGTGTCCCACCTTGGAATCTATGACATCTTACAGATTCTATGACGCATCATAAGGCATCTTTGAATGCATGGAGAAAGTTGGTGCCCAAGATGGATTATGACAGGATGTAAGAGAATCGGCTATTTTTAACTAGTTATGACAGATTCTCTTACATATCCTATGACAAATTATATAGCAGATTTATGACATATTCTATGACAATTGTAAGGCATCTGTCATAAGCTATTATGAGCATATTTTGGGCGCCCAAGCTTGGAAGAAGATTGTTTGCATGTTTGACACTTGTCAGGGGTGTAAGGGAATATGTCACATGTGTCCAAATGCATGTCTAAGGCGTTGAATATTGACCCATGAAGATTTGGATGCCCCTCATCTTGTAGATGCTTCTTGAAGCTTGTAACACTCTATTTATTGAGTGTCTTGTGTTGTAGAATGCATAGTTTGTTTGCAGGTAACAAAGTACTGCCAATATCACTCCAGAACAGGTGTTCGTGTTGAAGCACTTGTGTAGAAGTTTTGTACTTGGAGAAACATTGATAATAGAGAAGTATTGTGCTTTTGGAGGGTGGGGTTATTTACCCGAAATGGTTTTCCCCACAGTATATTTTGTGTCATTGTTTTAGTGCATTGTTGCTATTCTATTTCCATTAATCTTTATGTGCTTCTCTAGTTGCAACTATTAAAGGTGTTAAAAGATTTATTTTTTTTGTAACTCTCTCCTGATTAGATTAGTGTAGGAAGCTATTTCCGCTCACCTAGCTTCCTTTCACAAAGCAAAACTTGAATTCCTATAGTAAGCAATGTGTACAAGTTCATTTGAACTAGTGTAGTGTCATAAAATTGCACCTTATGGCAATTTTACACTTACACATTTAGGCCCGCATCATTTATGGAAAAAGCCTATAAGTTGGAATTTCACGATTTTGACTTCAGAGGTGACAACGATGAAGCACTAGTAGCCTGAGTGCCTAGTTCATGTAAATTTTTGGTCTAACACTAGCGTGATGCATAGACGTCTCCATGATGCACTAGTGTGCCCATACTATCTAAGATTCAAATGTGAATATTTTGCATTTATTGCCCATGACACATCGTAGTAGCAAGGATGTGTGTAACGGCTCCTCTTGCCCGTGCAACTTAACAAAACTCCATTTTTCACCCTTATTTTCACATGGAGTGCTTCTTGAACAAATTTTTCTTGCTCTCTCTTGCTCTCTCACTCATGCAGCGAAGCTCTATCAAAATACTCTCAAGCAACAGTCAAGACTCCTCTTGCATAAAGATCCATCATGTCTAGCAATTTAAGAGGGGAGCCATAGGCTGTTGGTAACACTCTTTTGTCATTCTATTTATCTCATCTATGTAATCTTCATTTATTTGTATTCGTGATAGGGGTTCTCCTCCTTTATAGGGTTTCTTTCTATCACACATCTTTGCTTTATGATTTTTTATCTACCTTGATCCTATCCAGTTGTCCAAAGAGGTGGAAACATTGAAATAGGGGTTTGACTAAGGAAAATCCCTAAACAACCCCCAATAATTTTCATATTAATTTGTGTACAGACGAATACAGTCAACAAGCTAGGTATTTCAAAATCTAGGTTTTTATTGTCTATTTTATCAAAGACAATAGCACAGATTGTAGACGTTGTGTGGCGCACTGGCATCCATGGCCGAGAACTAAACCTCTTAAAGGTACAATCCTTAGTTTATGTGCCTTCTATTTCTCTAGACCAAAGAATTTAATTTTTTCATTTACTCTTATAATTAAGTGATTTTGATATTCTTGTCATTTATAACTTAGTGTTAATTCGATTAGATTGTATAAACATTCTTTATTATTTATCCCATCATCTGAGCTTTGATCTTTGAGGTAATTGAGGGCTATGTGCTCCTCAAGACCCTATCATCTTGAGGGTAGTGAATCCCCTCCTTTACAACTAGTAATACTGCACATTCATGACTCTGTCAAAAAGTTTAACCTACTATTTTGTTGTTGTTTCCCTAACAACAAGGAAGTTTAACTTACTATTTTGTTGTTGTTTCCTTGATAGATGATTCGTGCATGCAATACAAAGCACATATTTATTGCATAGAGGGCTACAACTTCCTGAGCTAGAAGCATAAAAATTAATATGGAAATTTATGGAAACAAAGAGAGGCTTCTCAAATTGAAAAAAGTCTATAGTTACAAAAATAAAAACTAGAAATATGTGAACTAGCAGAATAAAGAGGTTAAAAATACACATTGAACTTAAATCCAATTTCTAATTTTTTTAAAATTCTCTAAGAAAAAAACAAAAAACAAGTACAAAACAGAACTAGAGCAAAACATGTATCTAAAAATTGTTCAAATTTTATGTTGAATCAAACAAAGTATGATAATTAAGCCGAGAGGCTTCCTATAGTCACATAACAACATGAGCTAAAAGATTCCGTGTACATAAAAACTCCGGATTATATCTCGGAATAATAACAAATCCTCACTCTCAAATCCCAAAAAAAACCGTTCTGAAATGCGTTAAGTTATGAGGCATGTAACCTTTTGCGATTCTAGCGCTTCATCCAATTAAAACGATTCAATATGCATCACACTCGAAAATGAATTTCCGAACGAATTATTGTAACATGTATAACGGGGAAGAAGTTCCATCATCGATCAAATCAGTCAATCTACAACTGGTTTGTAACATGTGGCACGGGCAGTGTTGGAAATTTGGAATGGCATTTCAAAAAAAATTGCCATGGAAATACACAAGTTAAAAGACATGGAAAGAGGACGGAATCCGACGGGTGGATATGCACAGTATAGAACGGTTGCATAGATGGCAGGAGTCTAAGAAAGGGTACATAGATGGTCCAAGAGTTTATCCGGAAGGTAATTTGTTTAACTCTTACACTCGTTCCCTATTACAAATTTTATGGCTTTATTTCTTATTGGTCTTGCACTTTAACTTCTACTCTCGATGGGACATTAATAAATAAAAAATATGCATTGTATTAATGAAGCATATGAAATCGTTACTTTTCCATTCAAAGGTGTTAATAAAAAAATCAGGGGTGTCCCCACGATCCAGCCGAGCGGCCCAGCAGCCCTTACCTTGGCTACCTATATTATTTTTATTGTTGTTTTCAATTAATTTAATTTAACTTCATTTTATCCTCATTGTTTATATAATAAAAAATCCTCACCGTAAAAATTATCAGCAGAAATTTAGGTTAAATTCTAAATTTGTTTTGAGATATAAAATTAATATTTTTTTGCAGACTTTAAATACTGTAAGAATTGCATGCTCATGTTTAAATTTTTAATTTATTTGAACACATGTGATCATCAAAATATATATTAAAAATTAAATATTAATATTTATTTATCAATATACTATAATAATATAATTTTAATGTCTAATATATGATTATAAAAACATATTATAAAAAATCTAAACAAAGATATCTCTCGGCTTATTATATATAGATTATTTTAAATATATATATGCTAGTACTATGTCATTGACAAACGGGATGTTGTGTTTGGAAAGGAGAATTTTGTCCATATAAGTGTCAAATTAAATCGGTGCTCCCTTCTTCCACAATGGCAATGATGTAGTTGTCCACTGCAAGTGTGAAGGTGTAAGTCGCAGTCAACAACTCTATCTGTTTCTTAGATTAAGCATTGCAAAAAAGGCTGGTATGCAAACTTTGTTGTTGTTGAGCATGTTGTGCAATGAGCAGTATCCTTGTTGGAAGGTTGAGTGGAGAAAATTGTTTGGTGACATGAGCTTTAAAGGGGTTGATATGGAGCAAGTGAACATTCTTTGGCTTCAATGGTCTAGTCATCTACCATGGAAGTGAGCATTTTATTAGGGGCATTTAGAAGTTTGAGAATTCAATACATGGAAATAGGAGTAGTGGTTTTTAGCATTGTGTTTTTGGGGCTTACCTAGATATTGGAGGATGCAAGTGTATGTTGGAATGCTTTAGTGCATACATATATTTGAAGGAAAATTCCTCTATACATTATACTTTGATGTGTAAGTGTACACCTACTCATACTCTAAAAAATAAGAGTAAAATTCAGTTTACAAATGTCCATCAGGGTAGTTGCAAAAGTGACACTCAGCAAAAGCCCAGTACCTTTTATCATTTCGAAGATATTCATACTCTATTTTAAAGTAGAGATTCATGCAATGTTTAAAATGGTGTCAATTTTTAATTCAATAGGATTCATATTGAGATTTTAAAAAACTATGGAAATTAATTTTCTAGCAAATATACTGTAGCAATTCGACTGCAACCAAGACAATTGCTCCAGTTGACATCACAGATAGTAGTTAGTTAAAAATTTTATTTAAATTTTTTAAAGCTCACAGTGCAAAATGCCTCGTAGTTGTTTTGCTAGATGTCCATTATGCTATATAGTATATATAAGATGATGCAAGTGCCACAGATGGCAAAATAACCCCTTCTATTTTCCTTTGGAAGATGCCCATAGTTACAACTACTAGATGTCCATTATGCTATATAGTATATATAAGATGATGCAAGTGCCACAGATGGCAAAATAACCCCTTCTATTTTCCTTTGGAAGATGCCCATAGTTTGTTTCAATGCAGACATCCATGCAATGTTTATATGGTATAAACAATTTCAAATTCAATTGGATTCATTTTTTGATTTCAAAAATTATGCTAATTGATTTTCTAGCATATATTGATATATACTATTGACAGCATAGTCAACTGGGAATTTGAAGAAGGATTTAACTAAAATTCTAAATAGATAAGCCAATACATTACTTTTAGGAGAATATATTACCTACGAAATAGAATTCTTAACCAAAAGTCAAGCATAAAAAGAGCACACATGATTTGAGAGCAAAAGGGAGTTTGTTGTTCCAAAATAGAAAGTATAGAGAGTTTGTAGTGGTCTAGATTTTGAAAGAAGCGAACAAGCTCTGCAATAATGTCATTGGAATAGGTATAGTGTAACAGTAAGCATTTTCCACACAGTATAGTTAATCGGATAAAAGAAATAAGAATCATCTAATGGCAAGTATCTTTTCCATGCCCTGTTTCAAAGCCCTTGTTCTAACAAAGGTAGCAAAGGTCATGGACTTTGGCTTTACACTTGGACAATTCCATTTGTTTCAGAGTTTCTAAAGTCTTTGCAACAAATTCAATTTATGCATGCCCTAATCTTTGCAGTCCATGTGAGCTTAGCCTAGGGAACTTTGTGCTAGGTAGATAAGCAATACATATCTTAGAAATTGTAAATTCTATAAAATGTGCGTTGTGTTGTGTATTGTATGGAGGATTTTGGGAAAGTGAATGTCACCAAGATATGCCAAGGGAAAATAGAGGAAACAAACTAAGGTTTTCTAGACAGTAAAGAGGAGCTAAAAAGAGCTATGTTGAAGTTATATGGAGAAATAAAGAAAACTTTACAGATAAAATGGAAGAAGCAACAGGGAGGTCATCAAAGCTACAAAGATGAGCTAGTGAACGTGTAAGAAGCAATAACAGAAAGAAATTGCAGAGAATGATAATATATATAATAAAAGAAGTAATAGAAAGGAACTTGCGTATTTGAATAAATAAAATGAAACTAGAAGAACATATTAAATTCTACGAGAATATAAAAGAAGCAGTAAAATAAATTCCCATTATCTAATAGTTGAAACAGGGAGATAAAAATACATAAAGCACTTGATTTATAGGCAAGGAGAAAAAGAGATTAAGGGCATGATATGCTGGGTTGTTAATGTATACGATCAATTAAGGCAAAGCCACTCACTGGGGCATAAAGACTTGAATAACCTATACAATTTATTGGGTTTTCTATACAGTTATACCAAAGATGTTTTAGCAGGTTCTGTCAGAAATTAATACAGAGGATGCCTCCACAAATGCGAGAGTCTGTTCAATTTTGGCCATGTTTAGCAGCCATATATGCACAAAACATTGCGCAACAGGGATGTTGTAGTCTGCAAAACAAAAAAAACGTGTAGAACAGAAACAATAAATCTGAACAGAGATATATAATAAATGAAATTTGTAAATGAATAAGAGGAAAAACAACTTGAACCTTTGAGCAAAGTACAATGATTTGAGATATATTTTTGGGACAAGAAAAATATTATTGTTTGAGAGATATGAGACAGACCATTGCTGAAAATATTACCACAAATTTTAGAACTAATGTATTGGCATTGGATAATAACAAAATACATTGGCAATGGGGGCTCAAAATAGCTGGAAAATTAACCCTGCAACTCACCAGCAATGGATATTTCATCCCCGTCACCAAAATACATTGGCAATGGGGGCTCAAAATAGCTGGCAAATTAACCTTTCAACTCACCAGTAATGGAAATTTCACCCCTGTCATGTAGTCCCCATTCCAAGAGACGCAACCCTGGAGTATACTGCAGGATATGCATAAAATGGACTTTTACTGACCTTTGTTTACTCTTGTTTCTGTGATTTTGAGCATTTGCATGAACGTTGGTTTTGGGATAACTCCTGCAAATTGTAGTCGACCATTTTGAACAGAAGTTTTGATAAATAGTAGCATGAAGATGACATGGTACTCCTGTGCAGTGATGCTGGTGTTATTTAGCAGGATCTGGAAATTTAAAAGAATCTCGCATTAACAGAGCTATCACTCACAGAAGTACTAGGTCATCTTCATACTACTGTTTATTTGAAATAACTCCCCATTATATAATGTATTGTTATTTAAAATAAAAGTACTATGAAAATGTCATGATATTTATATGGAGTGACAGTTTGCTGTTAATGGCGAGCTTCCCTTAACTCTACAGAAACAAAGCAAATTACTAATTTTTCACGAGACTAGAAAATCTTGTAAGCAATTCCAGAAAATTATGCCCTCCAGATTCGAACTCACGACGTTCTTCAATGTGCGGAAGGGCGTTCGATGTGGTTACAGTAAAAACCTCTCACGCAAGTTACATATTAAGATTTAACCTTTCATGCTTGGATTCGTATTAAGAACCCTAACATATGTGGAAGTATGGGAATGATGACGTGTGATATGAAATTGTGAACATAGGGCGAGATGGTATAATCCCTTTTATTCGTGTAATTACATACAATTAATGGCCATGATTCAATATTGATAAATGTGATTTACAAACAAGTTTCTATGTGCATGGTTCTTTACATCCATTAAATCTTTACGAAGTGAAGAAAAACTAAATTGATTTGAGAAGAATTTTAATCCATATCATTATTTTCATTAGAATTTGAAAGTTCAATCTTTTGAACAAATGTAGGAAATATTGTAGTTGATGAATTTTTGGTTCATATCTTTTAATTTAAAGTTATTTATGAATAAAAAACATAATGAAAGTTATTTTAAAATAAATAACATTAAAGTTATAATTACATGGATCTAATTACAAATTATATTCAAAAGACAAAGTTATAAGTACATGGGTCTAACTATAGATCATATCTAAAAGACTCCTCTTCATTGTATGTAGTATTGATTAGTTATCTTTGAATTGGAAGTCACGCCATACAATAGCTTTAGATTTATATGTTGGACTTAAGCTTAGTTTTCTATGTATTGGAAGCGACATTTTAGATGTTTGTAGAAATAAAAAGTTGGAGAGATAAAATTATTTAATTTTTGTACAATAAGATGATGAATTGATTTTTATGTTGATTTATTGGTTTTATTGAATTATTGATTGGAATTTAGTTATAGATTTGGCATCAAGAATATGTGACAAAACTCTATTTAAAATTAATTGAATGCAAATAAGGTCATCTTAGGTGATGCAGTTTACTACAAGGTCAAATCATGCAACCTAGTCATACACGAGTGTGATTTGTGTAATATGTTACACTAGTGTCTTTTAACTTATTGTTGAAAATGGGTTGTGTTGGAAAATATAGTGTCTTTTAATGCAAGAAATGAAGACCTAGACTTGTCTCAATTGGAAGTCCAACCACTAGAATATTGAAGTACAAGATTGCAAACACACCATACAAATAGTGGAAGATGTAGATGACCATATGGGCTAATGTGTTATACAAAGATATGACTCTAGATGCTCTCTAATTAAATGTGTCATTAGAGGATTTTTGCTATATATGATGTTACTTGAAAGTACTTCCTTCTTGATGATTACCTAGGAATGCTTATAAATGCATGTCCTTAATCGTTCAATTTGAGATTTTTAGTGTGCAAGTCAACAAGAAAATGACTAGTTCTCCAAAATATTGGCTTGGGAGTGAGAACAATAGAATTTGAATAAGGTTGACTTAGTCACACAATGCAACATAAACCATGGAGTGGGTTGTGTCATGTGACCTAGTTCATAGATTAGGAGACATCATGCAACAAATTCCTAGATGGGAAACAATTATATATAAATATTTTTCCAAACCACAAGGATCTATAATGGTAATTGACTAGTGGGTTTTGTTGAACACCAGAATACTGAGAGGGGGTTGAATTGGTATTCTTTGAAACTACTTAAACATTTAAACATTCATTCCGCATAGCATATTCAATTTGTAGTAAGAATAGAAAGCATGAAAACAACCATCAAAGTCACATAACACATGAACACCAAATTTTTACGTGGAAAAGCCATAAAGGGAAAAACCACGATGAGGGTTAGCTCACAATATATTATAACCGGTTATAAGATATTATAGAAATGCTCACTACAAGTGGACTTACTATTCTAGTGGACTCACTGCCCACAAAAAGAAGAAAAGATAGAAGAGAGAGGTGGCACACAACCAAGATTTGAATTGTTACAATTGAATTTATCATATGCATGAATTACAGTTCCATTGAAGCTCAATACACAAACTTTATATACTTCATATTGATATGCACTAACACTCTGCTCTTATCTGCATTCGCATCATATTCACACAATTCGCATCAACTACACATCTCATCACATTACTCTATTTAGAACACCAAAAAAGGTCTTATATATATATATGCTTCATCCACAAACACCTACAACATCAATTAGGTCGGCCTAATTAGATGTATCATACAAAATATACCTTATCGACTCAAACATACACACTTCATGCCTCAAATTCAAAATTGTAACACATATGATAGGTTGGAGTTGACCTATAATAGCATCCTTATAATGAATCAACACTTCTCAAAACTTCGCAACACGCAAAACTTATTAGGTCGGCACCAGTATTGACCTAACATCAAAATTCGTCAACTGCTCAACCCCAAATGAATATGTAGACCTCCAAACGTTATGCCACTTGAAACTTAGGTGCATTTGACACCTATCAACACTCCCATAAATCTACACAACTAAATACCAATCTACGAATAGATGCAAATTCATCAAAACATACATATTGTAATGGTAATACTATCACTACCAGACCCAATATACTATCAATCATAACTTCTTTACCAAAAGGAAAAACAATGTGAAACTCTAGATTTAGACTCCTCTAACATTCAACAAAATTACATGAAAACCATAGGGAAAGATTCTACACAGTGGACTAATGCGAACCAAAATACTAAATGTCTTGTACATTGAAGTACCTTTTCTAAAACTTAGCCAATTTTCCCTTTCATTCGCCTTCACTAGATTAAACCTTCTTGAAAATATGCACTAGATTACCTTCTTCATGCATGCTCAAGATATACAAAATGGACTACACAATGGTATTCATATCACAACATAATGTTGACATCAATGATAACACTATATCTACAACTTATTGCATACCTCATGCTCATGTTGTCAAAACACATCAAAGACAAACTTCTTATTCTTCCAACAATCTCCCCCTTTGTCATTGATGGAAACATGCCTCAATTATTCTCCCAAAACTACTCTCCTCGTTTGACATCAAGGGAAAAGGGCACAAAACAAGTACTTATGTACCAGATTACATGCAGACTCCCCCTAAAAGATAAATGCTTATATACAAGAGAGTAATAAACTTGAAAAACTTGACTACCTCCCCCTAAAGGTACTATCCAGTCAAACTAGATCAAAAGTTGTACTAGAAAATTGTTTATAACATTCACATATATACAGTGAAATTTGATCAACGAGCTAAAATGCATAAAAAGAAATGCAATCACCTGAAAGAAGTATTTAACACCTAAAGATTTTTGAGGTGTGTTTCCCATTCCTTCGTCCCTTCTTCATAGCCCTTCTTGGCAAGGCCAAGCACTCGGATTTGAGTCTCAAACTCCATCAAAATTTCTTCACCATCATTCAGAGCATAAGGTACCAAATTTAACTTTCTTGTTCTTTCTGCACTCATCAGGGAACTGGAGATAGGTGAGAATTTGGTGTTTACCAGATCCCTAAGATTTTCAAATTGTATAATAATCTTCTCGTTTTGAACTTGCAATTGGAAAAACTACTTGTGCAGATTCTCTATCACAGTTCTAGTGCTCCCATCAATGTCCTATGTTGGATCATAGGCACCAAAGGCTTTATTGATTTGGGACTCAATAAAGTCCATCTCATCTTTTATTCTCTTGGTGGAGCTTGGCCATTTCATAAAAATTTAGAATAATACTTTGGATTCCACCACACAATCCTATACACCTTTGATATTTTCTTGAAATTTGTTGTGTGTGGTGGCACACTTCTCCATTATGTCCATCAACCTCTTTCTATTCACCTTTTTACCTATTTATTTCTCCAATTTCTCCTTCAATCCATTAGAGTACTCTTGGAATGAATCAAGAAAAAATTTTAAGCTCTCCATATCAGATAAGGAGTTGTCGATACTCACATCGGGTATGGTTTCTTGTAGTACCTTCACCGCTTCATCAATCATCTCTATACTTTTATGATGTGTTTGTAAAATTTACTTTTGAGGAAAAGCATGAAAAGCATCACCTAATTGAAGTTTGTGCAGTGGAGAAATTTTTTCCATGACTACTTGTCCCTGTTGCATCGGAAGTTGAAGTAATTGGGCAGACACTACTAGTTGAAACTGAAGCTACATGCTTAACAAATTCTTTAGTAAATCTCTAGAGGAACTAGAGGATTCTCCAGTTGAATTTGCACTATCCTCTATAATATTTTTCTCCAAAGTCTTTTCCTTGTCGCCAATGTTGACTTCTACATTTTCATCTTTCTTCTCAGCATTGATCGGTGACTCATCATCCTTCTTGTCAGTATTGTTCAATTCATCCTCATCCTTCTTCTCCTCAGTACCAGATGCATTCTCAATCTTTTTCTCATCATCCATATGTTTTTCTATGTTATTTGGAGGCATGATTATCTCTAGGTGGCCTTGAGCATCTTCTGCATTTTCCTCATATTCTAGAGGAGGTGTGTTGTGTCCTATGGGTGCATCCTCCTTTTGTCCCTCTATAGCTTTTTCTTCTACAATGGTATTTTCTCCTACTAGAGGAGCATTATCAATACCATCCTTATCTGTAGTGTCTTCTCAATTGGTAACTCCTTCCTCTACAATATTTTCTTCCACTTTCGAAAGACTATCATCAACATCCTTTTGCACATTTTCTTCTTCAGTCCCATGCTCATGTTGAGCATCGTCATGTTGTGCCTCTTCTGCAATATTCACTTTTGGAGTCGTCATATCATCATGCATCTCTTCTAAGCTATTCAAAGTTAGTCCTAGCCTTTGTGCTAGATCAGTAACCTTCTCAATTGTTTCATTTTGGAGCCTTTCTAGATCATTTTGATCTCTACTCATAAGGGTGGTTACCCTTTGCTTTGTTTAGAATTTCTTACTATACAATTGAGCCAATGCGTCTTTATTTTCTTCTGATAGGGGTGTTCCAATCTTTTCCAAAGCAAAAGTTCTCAAATTTGCATCTACATCAATTGCCTCATGTCTCCTTGCATGTAATACATCCCTCAACTCAATAGGTAATTTCTTTTCAATATTCTTCATATTAACTTCAAAAGTAATAATATAGTTTACAAGTGCTTCTTCAATGGTGGCTTTATCTACCTCATCAACAATAGTGTACCTGGAGCAACTATTCTCTCTAGCATTTCATGCTCAACAATTCCATTAAATAAAACATCAAGTTTCATAGGGTTGTGATATCTTATTGGAGGGGAAGACTTACCCTTCTTCTTCTTCTTCGCTTCTAGTGACATTTTTCCTCTACCAGATTCTTGCTTCTTCTCCCTCATTTGTATTTTATAGCCTTCTTTTTTCCTTTTCAATCTATGCCTCATTGTTAGTGTCCACCATGTCCACTTTCTGCCTCTTTGCACTAGGCCCTTCCTCATCCATACCGAATCTCTTCCAGGTTAATGGTTCAATATCTTCTTCTTCATCATCATCCACATTCACATTGACAAATTTATCTCTTTTAGATTTTGATTTAACTCTTCTTCTTGTAGGACCTATTTTTGTGTCACTAGAGTGTCCTTTCCTTTCCTAGGCATATTTTGCTACTTCATTGAAGGTGTCTTCTCCTTTACCAAAGCACTTGTAGATACATTTATTTTCTCTCCTATAGCAGGCTTAGTCTCAAAGAACTTTGGGGAAACCATAGGAATGGTAGTTGTTCTACTGGATCTCCTTCTACTAGATGATCCCCCCAGTGAGCCAGACATGGCTTTAGCCTTTTCAACTTGTTCCTTTGTAAGGTCGATTTCCTTCACAACTATTACAGTCATCTTCTCAACAGTCTTATTTGTTTTTGTCTTTGGTCTATGTGTGCCTTCATGGACTTCTCATCATAGGTGCCAAACCTTTCCTTAGTGGTGTCTCTAGGTTTTCTTAGCATAAAGTCTGCTAAGCCAATGATTTCTTCCACTGTAGTTTCATATCCCAATTTTGGTATCCAAACTATCCTAGGATCAACAGCCTCCATTATGTAGCAGTCTTTGGTAACAAGAAAAGTGATGTTATTTTTATATTTTTCCACAATATGCTTTAGTATTCTTGCTTGCCTGCATCTTTTCTTGAAATTTTTTGAAGAACCCCCAAAGAGCATTATTTTGTGCATCTAAGTCTCCCAACCTCAACAAATGATCTCTGATTTGATGGGTTATAGGTCTATCCTTTAGCCACATTATGTTCCTTGTACCGGGGACCTCATTCAAAAATTAAAATAGTAAACAAATAATCAAAGTGCCAAACTTAAAGGGATACTTAGAATCCTTTGTCTTTTGCAAATTTTCCAAAAGCTACAATCTTAATAGTTCACATAAATCATAGTCTACTCCCTTCTCAACCATCTCATACATTGTATTGATGGTGGATGTTGATACTAAATTTTCCTTGTTGATGAAGTATACTTTGTATTTGATCATCATTGAAGCATACTTAACTAATGAGTTTTTGATGTCCTTTATTTCCAATGCTCTTCTATTATATTTCACACTCATTAGCTCCATCACCATTTCATTTTTCATTGACTTGCACACTAGATTTGGTCCAGTTGAGCACAAACTAGTAACAACCCTAATCACCTCCTTGTTTATGAAATGTGATATATCCAACCAACGGAACTTGTCATGAATCCTACTCAGGGAGTATCTCACCCACTCATCTACATAACAAAAGATGGGGAAATTGTTCCAAACATCAAGTTTCTTCTCCACTAAACTCTCAAATTTTGATTTCAACTCAAACTTATCTCTAATGAGTTCTTTGTACCACACATCACTCAACTTTGTATGATTATTTTCTTCCAAATTAGCGTGAATGTATGCCCTTACGTCTTATGTGTGCAGAACACCATATGGAATGTGTAAAAATGCATCGTTCGGATCATCCACTAGAGATTTATCGAGATGCCATTTGAATTTAGGATATGGATGATTTGCAACCTCTACAAGTTGCGGTGTATACATTTTTATAGAATATTGAAAGCACTTTTTGAAACTAGGGCAAACAAAAATTGTAAATACCTTTGAATTGTTTTCGGCTAGGGTTACTCTTGTACCAAATCTCAATTGCTTCAGTCACTCCACTTTGCTCCTTGTCTACTCTTCTATCCTTGAATGCTTCTTTGCAAATGGATTTTTATTAAGTGAAATCACTTATAAACCCTTTTAGAAATCGACTGAATTCACATTGAAAGCTTCAGTCAATAAAGTTGATGAACTCTAACTATATGCACAATCAACTTCAAATGCTCCACAAATTTCCATATCTTAATATTTTCCATCAATATTTTCTCCAATAGGTTAAGCATGTTAACCTACACCTTATATCCACATGTTGAAGTATTAGCTCCATTTCTTTGGCAAGGGATGAAGGATCTTCTATTAATGCTCCACCTAAGCCAAAGGTCTCTTCTTAGATTTTAGAGGAAACATCTGCACCAATGTTGGTATAGACTCGGGCTTCATTTCACTATCTTCCTTTTTTCTCCAAATCTTGTCCATCTATTTCTTCATTTCTACTAGATCAACCATTTTCACTAGATCATTCTTCTTCATATTCTTGATTATGAAAAACTTGGAAATGTGTCCTGGTCTTTTCCAATTGTAACATGTGAAAACATTTTGAACAAGCTTACTTCTACCCATTTTGAATTTGCATTGATTAGCTTTATTCCTGAATCCATTGCATGCATAATAGTAGCCATTAAAAGATTGAAAACTCATACCATTGTTATAACCATTCATCATTTGACTTCTAAGTTCACTAGCCTTATGACTGAATCTTTTGCATGTAAAGCACTGACTGAAAAAAGATTGAACATTTTGATTCATTTTGCTTCTACATTCCATAGCCTTATGTCCAAATTTATTGCAACAGTAAAAGAAACCATTAAAATATGCATTTGGTTGTTTGGTAGGTGGTCTTTTGAAGTCTCTCCTTTTATTCTGAACCTATTTTCCATTGCTATTATTATCCTTAGTCTTATTTTTCTCATTGTTCTTCTTTTCAACACTTGTTGTCTAATATGCTTTTGAAATTTCTCCTTTCTCAAATCCTAATCCACCTTTGTCTTTAGAGTTCTTCTAATTTACAATAAATTCATCAAGCATTGTAGAGCCCATCTTTAATTTGTCTTCATGATTCTTTTCTTTTTTTCCAAATCTGATCTCAAATTCACAACTTCTTCAAGTTTTGAACATTCTTCAGATTTTCTTTTTATCTTAGCATTCAAGCATTCTTCAACTCTTTTTCCTTCTTCAACTTGTACCTTTAGACTGGTAATTGTTTCATTTTCTTGTTTCAACTGCTCATTCACCTCCTTATGTCTTTCTCTGAACTTCTTGATTTGTTCTCTCAATTTTTTGATGCATTCATTTGTTTCCTTAACATTTTCCTTCAGATCTTTGTTCTCGCTTTCAGTCCTTTCCAGATCTTCAAGAGCTATTTTGAGTTCTCCATTCATGTCAATCATGTAATATTCTTCAACAAATCCAACAACAAGAATTTCTTTTGGAGGAGTAGGATATCTTCTAAGATCCATGTCTTCAACCTCCAAGATCTTCCCCAAGTGGTTAAGCTTCTTCCAAGGAACCAAGCTCTGGAGCAATTAAATTTTCTGACCACAACCACTGACAACTTTAGAGGCACTGATAGTGAGGGTTAGCTCACAATATATTATAATTGGATATAAGATATTACAGAAATGCTCACTGCAGGTGGACTCACTACTCACAAAAGAAGAAAAGATAGAAGAGAGAGGTGACACATAGCTAGGATTTGAACTGTTACAATTACATCTATCATATGCATGAATTACAGTTCCATTGAAGCTCAATACACAAACTTTATACACTTCTTATTAATCTACACTAACACTCTACTCTGATCTGCATTCACATCACATTCACAAAATTCACATCAACTACACATCTCATCACATTAATCTATTCAAAAAATCAAAAAAGGTCTTACATATATATCTGCTTCATCCAAAAACACCTACAACATCAATTAGGTCAGCCTAATTAGATGTATCATACAATATATACCTTTTTGGCTCAAACATACTGTAACGCCCATCGTGCAAACCCCAGAGAACACACACATAACACGATTAATTTTTTTTTTTTAAATAATAAAAGTAACATGTAACAACATTAAACCAAAATCACATAGCATAACACATAACATTAATACACTTGGTTCTCTGGGGCACGCGAGGTTACATTGCAACCACAAAACAAAATAAAGATAACGAAAACAACTTAACCATTTAATTTGTGAAACTATATACAATGATACAATCGATACGCGACATGCAGTATAATAACATCGCGATAATTACATCCATGATAAATCTTTTAACAAGATCCAAATTAAACCTAACTATTACCTCATTGAAATAATATTACATTACAATTTTATTTGATACATGAATTACATTGAATTTCCCAACATGGGGATTTATACAAGTAAAATGAAATATGAAGTACAAAATGATCAACGGAACATCTCGTGATCATGGAAAGCCGAGAAGACAAGATTATGGGGAACCCAACGGGTGCGGAGCACGTTCCACCCAACCATGTGAATTACAAGTAACTCACCCCCCGTGCTCAGAGGTGACGAGGAAGTGAACCCGACCATGAATGTCAACCGACTCAACCACAATATGATATAAAACAAGTACAACCCAAGTATGCAATGCAAAACCATCAACGTACTCAAATCACATAACAAGTAAAACCAAGAACTCATTACGATAACATGAGGTACTAACACTTAACAATCATGAATCAAATCACAAGAATCCAAAGAAACATCACAAAGAGATAACATCCAAAGGCAACAACACAAAGCACAAGGGTGTCAAGTGGAGAGTGTCATCGCATAGCTCTCATGGGATTCTCCTGGCCCTTCCTCCAACTGAGGCGCCAGAACCCATCTATGGATCTCCTGGCCCTTCCTCCTAACTGAGGCGCCGACACCATAGGGTAGCTGATGCGGAGCCAATAGTCTCTCGTGAAGACGAGACTATGACTATGCCGACCACGGCCTTCTCAGTCTATCACTAGTCTAAGGTAGCCCTAATGCATAGCCGAGGAATCCAAAGTTTTATTATCTTGTGTGTTTAAACTACCCAACCCCCTAAATCTATTGTTTAGGTTATCACTTGTTTACTACTCTTTTGTGGGTTATCCTGGCCCTTCCTCATCCGAGGCGCCGGCGCCCACGAAGAGCCACTCTCCCACCCATGACC
The DNA here is from genome assembly GCA_007258455.2 of Sequoia sempervirens. Classification (NCBI taxonomy): domain Eukaryota; kingdom Viridiplantae; phylum Streptophyta; class Pinopsida; order Cupressales; family Cupressaceae; genus Sequoia; species Sequoia sempervirens. Next base: position 54,138 of record VDFB02160731.1, on the reverse strand, counting down.
CCTAACAAATCTCAAGAAGGCAAGGGTTGGATCAAATCATAAAAACATAATACTCGAATCCACACATGCGAGGTATTATCCCTCTCGCGACAATCCATCACAAACTATCATAAGAAAACGTCCAACCCTTCCAAGCACAAATTACAAAGCTTCGAAACCAAAGGTATAACCTAGACGAAGACAACTTCAACAATAACATGCCTCTGGACTAAGGTTAAAATACGATAGGGTTCCCACGGGTCAACACAAACGAAAAAGAAGAATATAGTATAACGGGAAAACTTACATCCAAATAACAAGATTACACCAGTAAGGTTAAAACCATTCTCAAGGAATAACCCAAAACGATTGTCACAATAAAACCCACAATCACCACAAAAAGCTAAAGCTTGTCTAACATATTTATTTCAAATCAAATAATAGTTAACATAAACGGTGCCTATTTAAAAATACAAAGCAATTACTTATCTATTAACACAATACAAAACTACATTATTCCAATATAATGAATTTACATAAAAAAATAAATAAATAAATAACTACAATTCATCTTGAATAAATACATTACCTAAACTGATTAAAATTTCATTTATAAACCCCATTACCATTGTATTTTGAAAATTATCAAATACATTTAAAATTATAAAATATAAAATATATAAATATAAATATAAATATATATATATATATAAATATATATATATATTTATTAAATTCAACAAAAACGTAAACAAAAAAAACTTCTTTAATAAAATTTTAAAAAGCCATACGAAGTAATTCGCAAATTACCTGATCACATGGTCGTATGTTGTTCTTTACGGTTGTAATGCAGCTAGTTCAGAGGACTCCATTGTGGTCAGTTCACATGTATGTGGTGGTACGGCATGCCGTGCCCTCCCAACCCAATACCAAAACTTTATTTAAAATAAAAAAAATTCGATTCCCCAAACTTTTAAAAAAAAATCTAACTTTCGATTTCACAACTTTGAAATTTTATTTTTTTTAAAAGAAAATTTCGAAAATGAAAAAAATTTCATTGATGGCCAGTACGGCCGACACATCCATAAATTTGTTTATTGAAAACAACCCAATATAAACCAGTATATATATATATTCTGGGTAAATAGACCAATATAACTCAGAAAATATATATATATATATATATATATATATATATATATATATATATATATATATATTCATGGTAAACAGATAGACCAATATAAATCAGAAAATATATATATATGGTAACCAGATCAATATAAAATAGTATATATATATATATATATATCCCTTCTGGTAAAAGTACAGAGGTATGAAACAAATAAAGAAAAGAAATTACAAAACAATAAATACATCCACTCATGTTTTAATATACTGACAAAACCCCAAATTTATTATCTTCAACAAGAAAATTATCTTTTCTACAATTCTATCGTTTATAGATTGAAAAGTTTCAGAGGATCGGGGTTCTTGTTTTGACAAACAAATTGGACAATATAATTACTATGATTCTCTTTGTTTTCCAATCTAATAATTTTCTCTAGTTTCAGTTTTCAACAGTAGTTTTTCCTATATTCACAAAATTCATTTTAATCAGATATACTTTTCTTTTCTGAAGCAGACAGATAAAAGAAAAAGGGTACAAAAGGAAGACTACGAGAGGAACCTGGAGTCCAATGCAAATCTGAAGATGCCTGCTTGACTCTGATGCCCTCGAACCCGATTCCAATCCTTAGTCCAGAACGAACTCAACAATGACTTGAGCAACTTCAACTTTCTGATCTTCTGTGTGTGTGTGAGAACTTCTCAAAAATTCATAATTAAATAAAAAATATTCCTCCTCTCTTCAAAGCTCTCCAAAAATCCAAGATTAAAAGAAAAATCAATTCTTTTAAAACTAGCTTTTTCCCAACTCTCCATTCCTATTGGCTCACACTGTCTTTTTATTCTTTTATTGCTTTAATTCCTGTTTTGCAACTTTTCTTGCACCTCACATTACATATTTATTTTAAATAAATTATTCACATAATTATCCACCACCAATTTAATTGATTAAAATAATTAAGCCATATTTAATATTTAATTATTAATTAATTGCAATATATGATTTTCAAAATAATTAAAATATTTAAATATTTAAATATCATTTAATCCAACATTAAAATAATTAATTTATTTCAATCATTAAGATAAATCATAACTATAAATTCCCTCATAAATAAAATAAGACAAAACACATAACACAACACTCAATGACGACAATTACACGAAAATCAACTATACCAAACAGATGAGACGACCTGACATCATGGAACGGGAGGACTTCATCGTCACCTCTGTATCAACATTTATCCGTTGGGTTATTTGGTGCTCGCCCTGTCCTACCGAAGCAGGTGGAATCGAGACTTGTACCTGCAGTCCTGCATACAAACGAAGTTGTGTACATGTGCATATATACATATATATCAAAGCATTAAATCAAAATACTACATTGTGAGAAGGAATCGCAACATAGCAGGGCACTCGCGAACGAGTGATGCTATATTGTCCTTCGTCACACTTATTCTAACAATTATAACATAATCAATTAATTACATTTCTAACTAACAATCATCTCATAACATATTAAATTAAATCACTGCATCATATCATAATTCAGAAAATCATCTGGTATAACCAACCACAATGTCATAAGAAATAATCATAAAATAACATCATCAATAGTCTACCAATCAAACCACCAACCAAACAATAATAGTATCAACAAATGTCTAACTAACCAAAACAACCAATACTAGTACCATCAGAGTATCCAAGCCAAAGCACAGAAATAATAAGTCTAAACAGTATGAGGGGTATTACATCCTCCCCCCCTAGGACATGGCTTACTCCTGGAAGCCATTAAATAATAGAATAAAAAGAAAAATTAAGATTCTCAAATAAGGGAGACATCCTCCCATGATGCCAAGATCACAACGTTTAGGACACCATCGAACCCTTTCGAGCTCACTCGCGAGCTCCGAAGCCAGAACCTCGTCCTCTACCAACAGCCTCTACACCTGCATCCTGGTATCCACCCTGGCGATTGTCGACAGCGGAAAACACTCGATGAGATCTACCTGCATCTCCCACTATCGGCTCAGAAGCGGCAGGTCTCTGATTAAATCCAGAAGTGCTCTTTTGTGGACACCATCTAGCGATATGCCCTTGTTGCCCACATGAGTAGCAACCAGTACCTCGGCCAAATCCTCTACCCTCGGATGGAACATTGGATTGTTGAAAGCTTGCTCGACTTGGCGCTGACTGAAAACTAGGCGCAGGCTGTGCAAAACGTTCCTATCGCATTTGGTGCCTGATCCTGTTCCGATCCTTACGAAACTGCAAATTGCCACCTTGCTGAGATTGAAAGTTTTCATGCTTCAGCTGTGATTGTTGTTCCTGATGCTGCTGCTGCTGCTGATGTTGCTGACCCCCTTTAGAAGGTGGATTCCTATTCCTGGAAGATCCTTCTCCCTGTGATTGGCCTCCATGAGTGCTAAAACCAGGTGTGGGCTTGCTACCAAACTGTACTCCGATGTGACCACCCAAAGCCATGGCCAAATTCTCCTCCACTAAGCGAGCCTTCTCCACTGCCATCTCCATCGTCTTCGGCTCGAAGACTCGTACACCACCACTGATGCGGGCATTTAAGCCCCGAACAAAATGCTGCACTAACATACCCTCATCGTGGCTAATCCCTGCATACTGCTTCAACTCATAGAAACGCCTCTCATACTGCTCCACTGACATAGACAACTGCTTGAGATCATGAAACTCGTCAGCCCTGCGTTGCCTCCAGTGATCTGAGAGGAAACGAGCTCTGAACCTGTCTAGGAACAACTCCCAAGTAACCATACTGAGATCAAGATGCAACTTCTGTTCCTCAAGACGCCACCAAGTAGATGCGAAGCCTCGTAGGTGCATAACTGCGCACCGTGCCTTGGTATTGCTACCGTAGAGGTGCATGGCGAAGCAATGGTCTAAGTCAATTAACCAGGTCTCAGCCTCAAGACCTCCTCCAGAACCATCAAAAGTAGGAGGGTGTGTCCTCATCAGATCTCTCATATGGCCTGCTATGACTGCATCTGGAACCACATTTGTATCCCTGCGCCTCGGAGACCTCTCTCTCTCCCTCTCCACCTGGTGTACCTCATCTGGCCTAGGTCCCAAACGGTCAAGGATCTCTCCAAGTATATGCTGTAACTGACCGTCTAGACCTGGCTGTGCTGGATTCTGGCCACCTGATGGAACACTATGAAGACTCTGTTGTTCCTCATGCTCAGAGCCATGGGAACTAGGAACTGAGGGGCTTCGTCGGTTTGCTCCACGTCCGGCACCACGGCCTCTTACACAGCCACGTCCTCTACCTCGAGGCATAGTTCTGCGCCGCAAGATAAAGTACAACATGAGCACAAGAGTTGCACAAACGGTAACCTAATGGACAACACTACCCAAAGACCCTAGCGTTTGCAACCTTGGCTCTGATACCAAGTTGTAACGCCCGTCGTGCAAACCCCAGAGAACACACACATAACACGATTAATTTTTTTTTTTTTAAATAATAAAAGTAACATGTAACAACATTAAACCAAAATCACATAGCATAACACATAACATTAATACACTTGGTTCTCTGGGGCACGCGAGGTTACATTGCAACCACAAAACAAAATAAAGATACGAAAACAACATAACCATTTAATTTGTGAAAACCATATACAATGATACAACTGATAGCCATGATGCGAGTATAATAACATCGCATAATTACATCCATGATAAAACTTTTAACAAGATCCAAATTAAACCTAACTATTACATCATTGAAATAATATTACATTACAATTTTCTTTGATACATGAATTACATTGAATTTCCCAACATGGGGATTGATACAAGAATAATGAACATGAAGTACAAATGATCACTGGAACATCTGCACTGCGGAAAGCTGAGAAGACAAGACGCTGATGGGGAACCCAACGGGTGCGGAGCACGTTCCACCCAACCATGTGAATTACAAGTAACTCACCCCCCGTGCTCAGAGGTGACGAGGAAGTGAACCCGACCATGAATGTCAACCGACTCAACCACAATATGATATAAAACAAGTACAACCCAAGTATGCAATGCAAAACCATCAATGTACTCAAATCACATAACAAGTAAAACCAAGAACTCATTACGATAACATGAGGTACTAACACTTAACAATCATGAATCAAATCACAAGAATCCAAAGAAACATCACAAAGAGATAACATCCAGAGGCAACAACACAAAGCACAAGGGTGTCAAGTGGAGAGTGTCATCGCATAGCTCTCATGGGATTCTCCTGGCCCTTCCTCCAACTGAGGCGCCGGCACCCATCTATGGATCTCCTGGCCCTTCCTCCTAACTGAGGCGCCGGCACCATAGGGTAGCTGATGCGGAGCCAATAGTCTCTCGTGAAGACGAGACTATGACTATGCCGACCACGGCCTTCTCAGTCTATCACTAGTCTAAGGTAGCCCTAATGCATAGCCGAGGAATCCAAAGTTTTATTATCTTGTGTGTTTAAACTACCCAACCCCCTAAATCTATTGTTTAGGTTATCACTTGTTTACTACTCTTTCGTGGGTTATCCTGGCCCTTCCTCATCCGAGGCGCCGGCGCCCACGAAGAGCCACTCTCCCACCCATGACCCCTAACAAATCTCAAGAAGGCAAGGGTTGGATCAAATCATAAAAACATAATACTCGAATCCACACATGCGAGGTATTATCCCTCTCGCGACAATCCATCACAAACTATCATAAGAAAACGTCCAACCCTTCCAAGCACAAATTACAAAGCTTCGAAACCAAAGGTATAACCTAGACGAAGACAACTTCAACAATAACATGCCTCTGGACTAAGGTTAAAATACGATAGGGTTCCCACGGGTCAACACAAACGAAAAAGAAGAATATAGTATAACGGGAAAACTTACATCCAAATAACAAGATTACACCAGTAAGGTTAAAACCATTCTCAAGGAATAACCCAAAACGATTGTCACAATAAAACCCACAATCACCACAAAAAGCTAAAGCTTGTCTAACATATTTATTTCAAATCAAATAATAGTTAACATAAACGGTGCCTATTTAAAAATACAAAGCAATTACTTATCTATTAACACAATACAAAACTACATTATTCCAATATAATGAATTTACATAAAAAAATAAATAAATAAATAACTACAATTCATCTTGAATAAATACATTACCTAAACTGATTAAAATTTCATTTATAAACCCCATTACCATTGTATTTTGAAAATTATCAAATACATTTAAAATTATAAAATATAAAATATATAAATATAAATATAAATATATATATATATATAAATATATATATATATATAAATATATATATGTATATATATATATATATATTTATTAAATCTACCATAAAAAAAACGAAACAAAAAAAAAACTTAATAAAATTTTTTTAAAAGCCATACGGCTTTACCCGGCAGTCCACGGACTGCGCGGGCTGTAAAGCCCTTACGGTGTTGTACGCAGCAGTCCGTAAGGACTGTTGTGGCTGTCCGCCACACGGGTGGGTACGGCATGCGTGCCCTCCCAACCCAATACCAAAACTTGATTTAAAATAAAAAAAATTCAATTCCCCAAACTTTTAAAAAAAAATCTAACTTTCGATTTCACAACTTTGAAATTTTATTTTTTTTAAAAGAAAATTTCGAAAATGAAAAAAATTTCATTGATGGCCAGTACGGCCGACACATCCATAAATTTGTTTATTGAAAACAACCCAATATAAACCAGTATATATATATATTCTGGGTAAATAGACCAATATAACTCAGAAAATATATATATATATATATATATATATATATATTCATGGTAAACAGATAGACCAATATAAATCAGAATATATATATATATATATATATATATATATATATATATATATATATATATATAATATAAAATAGTATATATATATATATCCCTTCTGGTAAAAGTACAGAGGTATGAAACAAATAAAGAAAAGAAATTACAAAACAATAAATACATCCACTCATGTTTTAATATACTGACAAAACCCCAAATTTATTATCTTCAACAAGAAAATTATCTTTTCTACAATTCTATCGTTTATAGATTGAAAAGTTTCAGAGGATCGGGGTTCTTGTTTTGACAAACAAATTGGACAATATAATTACTATGATTCTCTTTGTTTTCCAATCTAATAATTTTCTCTAGTTTCAGTTTTCAACAGTAGTTTTTCCTATATTCACAAAATTCATTTTAATCAGATATACTTTTCTTTTCTGAAGCAGACAGATAAAAGAAAAAGGGTACAAAAGGAAGACTACGAGAGGAACCTGGAGTCCAATGCAAATCTGAAGATGCCTGCTTGACTCTGATGCCCTCGAACCCGATTCCAATCCTTAGTCCAGAACGAACTCAACAATGACTTGAGCAACTTCAACTTTCTGATCTTCTGTGTGTGTGTGAGAACTTCTCAAAAATTCATAATTAAATAAAAAATATTCCTCCTCTCTTCAAAGCTCTCCAAAAATCCAAGATTAAAAGAAAAATCAATTCTTTTAAAACTAGCTTTTTCCCAACTCTCCATTCCTATTGGCTCACACTGTCTTTTTATTCTTTTATTGCTTTAATTCCTGTTTTGCAACTTTTCTTGCACCTCACATTACATATTTATTTTAAATAAATTATTCACATAATTATCCACCACCAATTTAATTGATTAAAATAATTAAGCCATATTTAATATTTAATTATTAATTAATTGCAATATATGATTTTCAAAATAATTAAAATATTTAAATATTTAAATATCATTTAATCCAACATTAAAATAATTAATTTATTTCAATCATTAAGATAAATCATAACTATAAATGCCCTCATAAATAAAATAAGACAAAACACATAACACAACACTCAATGACGACAATTACACGAAAATCAACTATACCAAACAGATGAGACGACCTGACATCATGGAACGGGAGGACTTCATCGTCACCTCTGTATCAACATTTATCCATTGGGTTATTTGGTGCTCGCCTTGTCCTACCGAAGCAGGTGGAATCGAGACTTGTACCTGCAGTCCTACATACAAACGAAGTTGTGTACATGTGCATATATACATATATATCAAAGCATTAAATCAAAATACTACATTGTGAGAAGGAATCGCAACATAGCAGGGCACTCGCGAACGAGTGATGCTATATTGTCCTTCGTCACACTTATTCTAACAATTATAACATAATCAATTAATTACATTTCTAACTAACAATCATCTCATAACATATTAAATTAAATCACTGCATCATATCATAATTCAGAAAATCATCTGGTATAACCAACCACAATGTCATAAGAAATAATAATAAAATAACATCATCAATAGTCTACCAATCAAACCACCAACCAAACAATAATAGTATCAACAAATGTCTAACTAACCAAAACAACCAATACTAGTACCATCAGAGTATCCAAGCCAAAGCACAGAAATAATAAGTCTAAATAGTATGAGGGGTATTACACATACAAACATACGTACTTTGCACCTCAAATTCAAACTTGTAGCGCATAAAATAGGTCAGATTCTAGACCTATAATAGCATCCTTATAACAAATCAACACTTCTCAAAACTTCGTAATACTCAAATCTTATTAGGTTGACACCAGTATTGACCTAACATCAAAATTCATTAACTGTTCAACCCCAAATGAATATGTGAACCTCAAAACTTTATGCTACTTGGAACATAGGTGCACCTGACACCTGCCAACACTCCCACAAATTTGTAAGACTAAAAACCAATCCATAGAGAGATGTGGATTCATCAAAACATACATACTATACTGGTAACTATTATCATTGCCAAACCCAATATATTGTCAATCATAACTTCTTCACTAGAAAACAAAACAATGTGAAACTCTAGATTTAGACTCCTCTAACATCCAACAAAATTACATGAAAACCACATAGAAAGATAATACATAGCGGACCAAAATACCAAGTGTCTTGTACATTGACTTGTACATGTTCTAACACTTAACCAATTTTCCTTTCCATCTGCCTTCATCAAATCAAACCTTCTTGCAAATATGCACTAGATTACCTTCTTCATGTATGCTCAAGTTATACAAAATGGACTACAAAATGACCTTCATATCATAACACAATGTTGACATCAATGACAACACTATATCTACAACTTATTTCATACATGATGCTCATGTTGCCAAAACACATCAAAGATAAACTTCTTGTTCTTCCAACAGGTTCAAGGGCAACTACTAGATTCTAAGCAAATTTTTGAGTCTGAACATAGGTATGGATCACTTACAGTCATCCCCCTCATCCCACATAGACCAACAACCACCCAAAAATTAAGATAATACACCAACATATCACTCAAGTTTGGGAGAACCTAAGAGCTCACCTATGACATAAAAACTCTCCAAGATCCCCCAATCAGTTATTTAGCTAAAGGAACACAAGGAGAATGGTGTTGTGTAAAAGGATTACTCATGTTATGATAATTTGGAGAAAATTATTGTGATTCATCATTTTATGAATTGTTAAAGGAGTTTTCCATTTAGACTCTAAAGCAAGATAGATGATATAAATCAAAAAAATGATTTCATTAGATAATATTTGTAGATAGTCCTTACATCAAGAATGAAATTATAATTAAACAACTTGCACAATAAAATAATATAATGGGACATATGTTACAAATACTTGATAATACTATTCCCACTTCAAAGGGCAACCTCCTAAACCACTTGAGGGGGATACTTCTAATAGTCTTCAATAAGAACATAATACTCAATATGATGATAATAACTAACATCTACCTCCAATATATACCATACTTATGTTTTGGATGTCATCCAAGCTGAGTTAACTACTTATGTAAGACTATACTAATGATTATATATAACTTAATTAAGAGTTAAGGTAACCAAAAGTTGACTACTTATGACCTTATGCACTCTATATGATTAAGGACATAACATATATCTATTCATAAATTTTAGATGTTAAACTTTGTTATTTATTATCAATATGATGATAATAACTAACCTCTACCTCCTATTTATACCATATTTATGCCTCAGGTGCCACCCAATCTAACTTAACTACCTATGCAAGACTAAATTAGTTATTATCAATATAACCTCTACATCCTATATATACCATTCTTATGCATTCAATGTCACCCAAGCCAACCACTCATAACCCTATACACAATGTATGGTTAAGGGCATAACATCCCTCCTCTTTACACAAGAATTGTCCTCAACGTTGATCAATTATGGATGATTTTGCATAAATCTTCATTTTCCCATGTACTAAATTTCACCAATAAATAATTACATTAACTGAGTTACTTTGTGATTGACCTAGTCTTCAACTTCTTCATGCATGTCTTGAAAATTAACTCAAGCTCTAATATGCATCTTTCATTTGCATATGGTTCAAGTAGCATTATTTATTTTAAAATTTTGCATTGAATCACTTTCCTATTCTTTTTTTTGTGAATTTTCCTTGTCCTCCTTAAGATTAAAGGGTACCTCTTTTTGATGTTGAATATGTTCTATATCTCTAGTCTTTGGGTGCACCCTCAAGGAAGAGGTGATAGATGGTGGGTAGTGTCATGTTACTATTTGAATGGTATGATCATGATCTACTTTGGGAGGCATTCCATGAGTCAAATACCCAAGAACTAATGAGTACACATCTATAAATACCTATGGATATGTTAATGTAGGAATCTTGTTATGTAGCTCTCTATATTTGGAATCATTAGAACCTTAGCTAGAAACCATTTATACAATCATTTCCTCGATATCTCCTACCTTCTCATCCATCTTGGATATTTTTTTCTTCCCTCATATTTTTTCAATACCCTAATATCGTCCTTCATATTTTTAGTTTATTTGTTTAGATCATCCATAATTGTTATATCGCTCTCCTCTCCCGATGTATCCTCTTTGTTATGAGTCTTTCTAGGAATGATTTGATTCCTTCCTTTGTCTCTTGTTGAAGCCTCCACCATGACGTCACCAAAATATTTTTCATAATAAATTATTCAAAACATGTCTAATCAATCTAAAATTTTATTGTAACTTAAAAGCTTCAATATCTTTCTTCCCAAATAAATGTAGCCTTGGGAGCTAATTTGGTGGAAACCTTAAATTTTCATTAACTCCTTGAGTTCTTCTCCAAATAATCTCAACTCTATAATATATTAGCTTTAATATTTTCTTAATCAAGCATCCAAAAATTAGAAAAAAAAATTGTTGATTTGCAACACTAGGAGAAAATTTGGTGGAAATCCTAATTTTTTAATAACTCCTTGAATTTTCCTTCAAATGAACTCAAATTTATATTTTAGTGGCTTCAACATGGCTTTGCAAAACCATTTTAAAATTAGGAGAAAAAACAACAAATTGAGAGAGATATGCACTTCACAATTTACTCTCCAAAATTGAAACAAATTGCCTTGTTTCTTGACCTCCAATTGTCAAGATCATGTTTTACTACCACTTATAATGAAGAAAACTCACATAGAAGAATATGATAGGAAATATGTTGTAAATACTTGATAATAATATGTCATTTTGATGGGGATACCTCAAATAGTCTTCAATAAGAACATGATACTCATATAATGATAATAACTAACCTTTTCCTTCTATACATACCTTATTTATGTCTTGGATTCCACCCAATCTAAATTAACTATCTATACAAGACTATACTAATGAATATATAACTTAATTAAGAGAACTAACATAACCACAAGCCAACTAAGTATAACCCTATACACACTATATGATTAAGGGAGTAGCATACCCTCTCTTTACACAAGCATTATCTTCAATGTTGATTGATTATGGATGTTTCTACATAAAATATTAATATCCCCATGTGGTAGATTTAACCAACAAATACTTACATCTAACGAGGTAAATTTTGATTGTCTTATTCCTCAACTTCTTCATTTATGTTTTGAAAATATGGGTTTTCCCCTACATTTAGATTTGATAACATTTTCTATGTTAAAATTTTATATTGATCCACTTGCCTCTTCATTATGCTTTGTGCATTTCCCTTGTCCTCCTCAAGACTGAAGGGTAACCCTTGCTAGTGTTGAATGTGTTCTTGTATTTCTCTAATCTTTGGGTGCACCCTCAAGGAAGAGGTGATGGATGGTGGGCAGTGTCTTGTTACTATTTGAATGACATGATGATGATCTACTTTGGGAGGCAATCCAAGTGGCACATCTCCAACAACAACTAAATACACATCTATAACTTCTTTTAGAGTTTTTGGTGTAAGAACCTTTGAATCTTGTCCTCTTCCTTCTTGCATGTCCATTGATAACAAGGTTTTATATCACATATGAGTTCTATCCATTCAATTATTTGGGTGATAATCCATCTTTAGATCTGAGTTAATCCCAAAAGAATATTTTCCCCAAGGAGACTCATCTTCATCCCTTATCTTGTTGTGTGGTACTCTATGTTTGGAATCGTTAGAATCTTAGCTAAAAAATATTTTAAAAATCATTTCCTTGATATCTCCTACCTTCTCATCCATCTTTGACATTATTTCTTCCTCCTCTTGTAGTTTCTCTAGTAAATTCCTCCTTCATATTATTGGTTTTATTTTTTAGATCATCCATGGTTATGTTATCCCTTTCCTCTCCCAATGGATCTTCTTTCTTAAGAGTCTTTTCAAGAGTGACTAGATGCCTTCCTCTACCTCTTATTGAAGCCCTTACCATGGTGTTACCAAAATATTTTTCACAATTTTCCTCAAACTAAATCAATCAATCTAAAAAAATTATTATAACTTACTAGGTCGAAGATCTCACTTCCCAAAAAAAATCCAAGAAATTTGATGATTTGTAGCCTTGGGAATGAATTTATTAGAAACCCTAATTTTTCAAAAAATCCTTGAATTATACTCCAAGTGATCTCAACCCTTGACTTAGCATCTTTAATACATTGTTGATCAATTCTTCAAAAAATAGAAAAAAAAATGTTGGTTTGTAGCCCTAGGAGATAATCTGGTGGAAACCCTAATTTTTCAATAACTCCTTAAAGTTTTCTTCAAATGAACTCAAATCTATATTGTAGTGGCTTCAATATTGCCTTGAAAAAACATTTAAAAATTAGGAAAAAAAATTCAAATTGAGAGAGATATGCACTTCACTATTTACCCTTCAAAATTTAAAAAATGACTTGTTTCTTGCACTCTAGTTGTCAACATGCTCTCATGCCACTTGTAATGAAACAATTTGAATAATACAAGAATATGATAGGAAATATGTTACAAATACTTGATAATAATATGCCACTTCAAGTGGGAAACATTCTAAACCACTTCAAGGGGGATACTTCTAAGTCTTTAATAATAATGTGATACTCAATATGATGATAATAACTAACCCCTACCTCTTATATATACCATACTTGTGCCATAGATGTCATCGAAGTTGACTTAGCTACCTATATAAGACTATATTAGTAATTATATAATAAATAAGAGTTAGGGTAGCCACAAATCAACTACTCATAACCCTGTGTATGTTATATTATTAAGGGCATAACATATATGCACATAGATTTTGGATGTTACACTTGGTTTCAAGCATACCCCAAGATTGCACATACCATACCATAATCTCTTATCTACTTAGTGAGAACACTATTGTTTTTATCTATCTCTATGTTACAACTTCTATCTCTCATCCCCTTTCTCCTCTCTCCCCTTTTTTATTGATTTTCATTTCCCTTCGACCTCAACTTACATGTAACACATGTTTTTTTCTTGGGTTAACAACTAGGATTGATTTGTTGAACATTTGACTAGAACTAATTCTCCTCATTTGACATCATGTTCTTATACCACACAACTTATGTGTGGAAATCTCATCAATCCCTTAGTGTAGGTCCTTCTCTTTGCTCAATTGTGTAACTTATCTTCCTCATGGCCATTACTTACTTGATGGGCATTCTCTACTAGTCATGCATTGCTCTTATCCATGCCTTAGCTAACACAATTAGAAATAATTTAATTCAGTACAATGAATGACTAAGAATTCTCCATGATGCTTCATCTACTGACAGTTCCCCTACATTTTCACCTTCCCTTTACCAATATTTATGGTTAACAACCTCAAAACTAAATATATTTCTTGTCCCAAGATAAGCTAACGTGTCTTCTAGTAAGTGATTTGATAAACAATCCCTACTCCTTGGGGTCCCCATTTGCACCTTAAAGTGTCACTTCTCCCTTCCTTTCCACATACGAGATCTATTTTTACTCCATTTCTTGAAGGGTCCTCTTGTAAAACTGTATTCTCAATAATGTAGTTTGTTACAGTCATGCAAGATGGAACTACTTAATGCCTTCTAAGCTTTATGAATTTCCCTTTTAGGGTTCCATTAACCTTTAATTTTGACCAGTACAATAAACAAAACTAGTTTTTGTTGTTACTTTATCTTGTCTCAACTAAAACTTTAAAATTGTAAACCCCATGACTTGCTCCCCTGTAAGAGTTGCATAGAAAAATCTCTACATTAAGATAACAAACTTCACTAATATGACCATTTGAAAATTTCTCTAAGATTTCATATCCATTCCTATCTAGCCTATATATGGATCCACATATTTTATTACATTGGGTCTTTGTCTCTTATGGGTGCCCATACTTTATCTACAATTCCTTCCTTACCTCTTACTAACATTTATTTTATTTCTCTTGTAGTAAAATTGAAAGTCTCCCTAGTTTTCTATCCTTAGTAATTCTACTTAGGGTTTGCAAATATTATCCCCTTACCATAGTAATAACATCCCTATCTATAATTTTCCTTGATCAATGTGCAAGCTATAATGAAAGGAGGTGTGGGAGCTTGGCACCTTCTGAATACCATAGAAAAAATTAGAGAGGAGTTGATTTCGTTTGAATATTATGAGGTAAGTCATATAAGGTGAAGTGGAAATGTAGAAGCATATGTTCTTTCAAAGTGGGCAGTAAATTTTAGAATGGTTGGGGAGTTAAAAGTGGAAGCCCTGAGAAACTTAAATTTGTTTGAATAAATTTAAATTTAAATAAAAGGTGGCAGAGTGGCGAGGGAGGGGAGTTAATGAAGTGAGAGAGAGTGTTTTTGTTTTCGAGGGCAAGGACAATTGTTTTGAAGGCATGGGCGGTCGAGTAAATGGGAGTACAAGCTTAATCGGATTGGCGGCAGGCGGTGGCATGAAGCTCTTTAATGCGACATTGTTCATCATTATTCGCTTGTGTGTAGAACAAGCAATCAATAAGCAGAGTTTCTGGCGGTGCATCTATTGTGCGGAAGTTGGTAGTGTTGGTGGTTTCCCAGAATCGAAGATGGAGGCAGGATTCACTCTTCGCTCAAAGAGGCAGTTGAATCCATTCTTTGGGGAAGCCACAAACCAACAGCTGGAAGGTTTGTTTTTGGTAGCAAACAGGTGACTGTTTTAGAGTGTTAGGATGATAATTGGAGAAACCTTTGGTAGTTTGATTCACAGATACAAAAAAAAAATGGATATATATTCCTTAATTGTGGCGTGGGGTCTTGACCTGGGTGAGCAAGTTGAAGCCATCAGAGAGGTGACGGGGCTAATTGTTCATGAGGATTTTTTAGATGGGCCGGACTCGTTCCTAGAGCGGGTAGTGCCAGATGTGGGTGTGGATTTTAGGGAAGAAATTGCAGAGGACAAGAGGGTTGGTGATGAGGGTTTGAAGCCATTTATCCACGAACTTGAAGATGCTCACAAGAACCAGTGCAAGGAGGAGGCGCGTCATGGATGGCAAGCTCTAAAAGTTTTTATAGGCACCTTGAAAGTGGAAAAATGTATTGCATAGGCCAAGGGAGGTGAGCAAAAGCTGGAAGTGGAGGCACAAAAGGTAGGGCAACAGAAGGCGAAAGGCAAGAAACACAGAGCAGTGAAGGGTAGAATGGTTAGGAGGGCTTAAATCAGGTGTAGTTTTTTGTTTCTAAGCTGTTCAAAGCCAGTCTGGGGTTAGCCTGTGTTATAGCTTGTTTTTTGATCGATGATCTGGGGTTTTTGCTGGTGCGAAATGGAGAGTATGTTCATAGATGTTTATCAGAATCGGTTGTAGTTATCTGTAACTAAAGGTTTTACTCTGCATGTTTAGATGCTTTTTTCATAGGGTGGAATAGTTTTTTTTTGGTGGGTGATAACAGAACTTATGAAATGTAATATTTTTATTTTAAGTAATATAATATAAATCCAATTACCGACCAAAAAAAAAAAACATCCCTATCTACAATTATATCAATTCCATCACATATTATATTCATGTTTTTACACTAGTACCTATCTCTAATTCATGTATAAGGTCTTTCCTTTTTAGGCTTCTTTCTTCACATGTGATTTTTTTTTTTCAATTTTCTCCCTTTTTGAATATCTCTATAGGCTTCTATGTATCTATCATTTATTCATCCATCCTTTCTCACATTCTTAGCCCTCAAGAATTTGGTGTCGTCTTCCTTCATTCTTTCTTTTCTCAATGGTTATTTCATGAATCTGGACTAGGTTCCTTGATTATTGAGTCTTGTGTGCTTATTACCTTTCTTCCTTTCTTTGTATCCTTTGTTGCTTTGAATGTCATTTCGTCTACTTCTAGTACCAAGTAATCCATTCTCATTATTTGTCCCTTTCCATCAAATTTTCCATATATTTTCTAATTCTTACCATTATTTGTTGTGTTCTACCTTTACCCTTCATGCTTCCAAGTTTTATTCTCTTGGATCATTTTTCTCTTGTTACCGTAATTGTTCTTTTAAGCACTTCAAGCTATTTAATTTTCTAGGTTTACATGTACTCCCCTCCTTGTAGACTAGCCCTTGTTCCTCCTTTTGTACAATTTATCATCTCTCCTAGAAACTATATACCATATCTCTCCTTTTATTTATATGCATAGTTTATCTTTCCTATTATACCCTTCAAAATCTTCCCTTGACAAAATTCCATGCAAAGCACCTATTACACTTTTCAATACACGTAATTATGGGCAATGGACCCTATTACTAAAACCATCATGAGTCTTACTAGACCTAACACTTAAATAGTGAGGTGGTCCTTATTTTTCCTTTTCCCTCTTTATATGAATCTTTTTTCTCGTGTCTATGGATCTTAAGCCCTTCTAATTCTAGCTTCCTCTACGTACCTATTTATTCCTCACACATAATCCATTACTTAGTTGTTAGAATTTTATTGTTCAATTGACTTGTCCTATTCTTATTTGCACCAACACTTCTCAAACATTTATATGTCTCCCATGGGTAGTTATTTCAACCCCTTATTTTGAGTTAACATAATTGGTGCCTCAATACATTTCTTATTTTGTGAATAATTTGATTGTGAGCATTTCTCTTTCATCTTTCACTACTAAAGCTTTGTTATACTTGGAGTGAGTTGTTTTTTTTGGTAGGTTTGCATATTTTCCTTTCCATGACCTATGTTAGCATTTTATTCCATTGTCTTAATCAACGTAACCAAGCTTTTCATTGTTGTGTTTGGGATCGCAATGCATGGAATATCAACCCTTCAACCATGAATTCCACTACACCATCCACTAATTAATGCAAGGTATGAATGAGTCGGCTAATTGGTGGGCTCAATAATGAGGATTAATTAAAAGTGTCTCTAACAACACTTGGCAGCCCGCTTCTTCTCCAAATAAGTATTAAATTTGATACAACTCCTTATTGTGTGCTAGGTTAAAGGAAAGTAGTCTCCAAAGAATAACGGCATGTTGCTCAATACTATCAGTTAGAGTGTGTTGATTGACAAAAGTAGCTCCAGTTGGAAAACATGCAAATACTAGTTTTGGAAGGACGAGGGAGAAAATATGTAATAGACAAGGACTTTATCACCACTTCTCATTACTTATCAAAACTTTGAAAATATATGCCTTTAATCCTCTTTGTAACTTGTTCTTGACTCAATAATGAATATAAAATTGACATTTTGTGTCAAATTTGTCTATGCAATATTTTCCCACATAGTTTTTTTACTTCTATTCATATATTTAACAATTGGCAATCTTTTATTTAGTTGTTGTGTGCTTAAGTATCCTTCATTATAACTATGGATTGTTAAGATTATTGAATACTACGTGAATTTCCAAATTGGTGCATCGTCTTAGGATTGTTTAGATTGTTAATTCTTCTTTCCTTTTTATCTCTACAAAAATAGACAGTTGTAGGATATAATCTTATTGAGAGCTAGCTTCAAAAAATGGAGGATATCACACATATATTGTCTCATATCTATAATATTTTTCAAGTGGGTATAGATTTTTCTTTACATAACATTTGAATATCAACATGCCTAAAAGGGGCTGATGTGGTCTCCTTGACACATCCATATTGTAACATGCTTCCTTTAGCAACAAATCATCAATTTTTTAAAAACGTATTTTGGAAGTTTTCACATCTAGCAACAATCCAATGTCCCAAGGTCCACAATCCTATCCACTTGGACACACTAGTGTCCGCTAAACACATTGATGTCTTGTACTCAAGGGGTTGTGTCCTTTGTAATTAATGATCTAAATCACCTACAATTGCCAACACAATCTGAACTATTATAGAACCTGACAAATCTAAAGGGGTGCCAATGACATAAATGGGAGTTTGCCTCAATAAGTCCCCATTATATGTTTTAGCATAAAGTATTTTAAAATTTGTAGGTGTGTGGCCCTATGTGTTGTTGTATGAAGTTATAACAATGAAGATTTGTGCAAAAATAATAGAGGATGCCCTAGCCAATTTCTAAAAGATTAAAGTATGTGGTGTAAGTGTAGGTGCTACTGAAGGGTTGTAGCTTAGCGAGTGAGGATGATGATATGTTCCCTAATTATGTCACCCACCATGGTTCAAAATCTCTAAAGGTGCAATTAGTTCAAGTTTAACCCTCTGGATGAGTTTGACAACTTGGATTCCCCAACTTATGATAACTTAGCCAAATGACAACTTCTAGTTTAGATGTATGCTCCCTCATAATGTTGTGATATGCTATATAAAGGTAGAAATGTTGATATATATGTAATCCAATTGTTTACACAAAAAAAAATAAGTGCAGATGCTCAAAGATCTTACTTTCCTCTTTTGAAAAGTCTACTTAGAATAAGCATGTCCAAGACCACAATGGCAGTTGGGAAGTGTACTAGAGTTAGGGCTTTGCAAGAGGAACAATCATTTAGGCATGAAAAAGTGTTTTTGAATCTATGAGACATGAGTGCATCACACTAGTGTCCCATGTGACGAGACAATCCAGATTGGCAGCTAGACATGGTTCTTGCAGCCACATGGGTCTTGTTCAAGTGGTATGAAGTGTTGTGGGGGTGAGTTGAGCTCTAAGATGGTCAAAAGCATGCTTTATCATCAACAAACAGAAAACCAAGTGCAACACAAGATAGCAAAACACTAAGTATATACTTATAAACATGTAAAATATTTCGGCATAGTTCCATCTTAGAACATAAGTTTATAAACAAGGCCAACTTAAACAAATAATGAGGAAAATAGGCATACAAGGTAGTTAAATAAAATTTTGAAATATCCCACGTGTTGTCTAAAACCACAGCAAATTCATTTTAACATAGATCTCATATGCAACAAAAGATATCTCGAAGATTCAAAGTGACAATCCTACAATATAAGTATAAGACCATAAAATATTGGCAAAAGCCAAATCTTTTGATTAAATATTGGCAAATATTAAATTTGCGTTAAGGTGGATATGTGCTAGTTTTATTAATTCATTGCTTTCATAAGATGTTCCTACATGGGGGTCTAGAAAGTGGCTGTGTTGGAGGTATGAATAGGTGTTCTGCCCGATCGATGATATATAAGAGAACCCCCTCTATGTACTAAAATTCAGGCTTCTACATCAGAGAAAACTATCTTTTACCTATTCAACTAAACATTATTAACGGTTCTCTATGTTGCCTCCCATCTACAATTGTGTTGCAAGGGCATATATTACAATTTTCTGGAGGACATTAATCTAACCTCTCTACCCAATGGTTACAATTAATTTGGGGATTTTCGTTTCCGATATTCATCCCCATCATTGTTCTAATGAATCACTGCAAGATTCGATGTCAGGAAAAGCAAAATTCTTTCTTTATCCTTAGGCTCATGAATCAGTCGGCTCAGTCAACACCCTCTACTCTCATTTTAAGGCATTGCATGCAGGTGAATGAATCCAACAGTGGAAGGATTCGAAATGCCCATCACAAACATCATTTCTATAATGCAAGAACACATCAAAGTCACCTTTGTTGTTGTTTAATTATAAGTATAGATGTTTTCTGTACCCAAAAACAGGCTTGTTTGGAAGATTATACAAGTGAAGCTCTACTAATCTCTTTTCCTCTCTTTTCAAACTTATGGAATTCTAGTACTTCGCTTTTCAACATCCACCTCATCCATCTGTTAGTAGCACTATCTTTCCTTAATCACACAGTTGGTCCAGGTTTTACTATGCAAAATTTGTGGAAAAGTTGACCTAGCAATTTATTGGAGTAAAAGGATCTTGGTAATAATTTCACTAGTACCTTGTAACTACAATTTGAGTCATCCAGTAAATTCTTGTAAAAATTAGATTGAATATACTTATGATACCAGATACCATGTCCACTTAATGTTGACTACCAACTAAGATGCATTCAGAACAATATTTAAGATTAAGGTTTTGACTAGCAATAAAAACATGTTGCCAGGATGTTCTTAGGTTGTTACATACACAAATTTGGTGTCTTGCTTGGCAATTACCTAAGAAGCTACCTTGACAATTATTGCATCCTGGATAACCAATGACTTAGGTCAGATTACAGCCTTGCCAAAGCCCTAAACATGTCAGCCTCAGTTCGAATGTAATTGCGGTTTATGTCCTTCACTGAACAACATCCTGCCAAAGACATAGTGAGTTCAAATTCATCCCGAAGCATTTGCAGAACTTTTTTAACTCCAGCTTCACCTTCTGCAGCCAATGCAAAGACAACAGGCCTTCCAATCTGCAATCAGTAGTCCAAGATAAAAAAATATTGAGATTCAAAAATGTATTGATTATTATCAAAGTGATGCAGCCAACTTAAATAAACGACCACAAAATTTGACAGAAGCAGTGTATGTAAATACATCCATGGTTACGCATCCACTGCAACAATAAAACTTTCCATACATATATTTGGACTCTTGCTATAATGACTTCTACTTCACCTCCTTAATGACATCCTTCTTCCCAAAACACTTAGAAAAAGTAAACAGCCCTTTCTTCACTTGGAAGCATATGAATAAACAGCCTTGCCAATCACCAACATTAACAAAAAGATCTAGAGTTTTCAAGTGCACAAGCATGCCCCAAATACATCTAACTAAGATGCTTCGAGTTTTCAACACTGATAGTCAAAATAATTGCTTGGATATTTCTAGATTCTTCTAACAGATACCCACAATGAAGTACACTTACAAAAACACCAGAGGCTCCAAGGGCCAATGCCTTAAAAACATCTGTGCCACGTCGAACTCCACCATCAAGAAACACAGGAACTTGGCCTTGTGCAGCATTTACAACCTGCACACACATTCACAACTTTGTCAGCCAAGCTAGGGAAAAAAGTAGCAATAGCAAATGCCCAAGTTGAAGAAAATAGCCCTCGGAAAATAGATACAGACCTCTTCAAGACAGCTTATTGTTGCTGGAACATAATCAAGCTGTCGAGCTCCATGGTTGGAAACAATTATGCCTGCTACACCTGCTTGGACAGCTAGCCTTGCTGCGACACCACACAATGGAAAACCAATCCTTTTGATCAACTTGAAAATTTAAAAATGAAACTAGAAAAACAGAAATGAAATTCAATACCCTTATTTTATATATAATATTATAAACAACAAAGCACTTACTATCCTCAGCAGTAAGTATCCCCTTCACAAGTATTGGCAAGTGCGTAATTGTCTGCAGCCACTTAACATCCTGTTTAAAAAACCAAAAAATGTTTATCATGTTTTGGATGCATGCCTATTTGGACAGAATTAAATTCAAAATTAACAGATATTGTTGCAAATCATACATGTGCTTGCCAATACAGCCTACCTTAGAGAAAATCAAAAAAGACAAATCAAAGTTCAGTATTAGCTCAAACATGTGTGTTTGTGTTTCTTTAGCATGCTTCTCTTAATATTAAGGAATGAAAGTGACACTATCTATATTAAGATGTATATTTTGCAAATAACAGCAGAAATAAAATTGGTTAAATAAGCAGAGGTGATTTCTTTACAACTTCAAACATTCAATACACACTTTCAAAAGCGAGTAAACAAAACCCAAATAGATTATGTTAGAAGTGATGTGTGATGGTTATAGAGTGCTCCCAAGGATTCAGCTTCAAATTAAAATCACACAATCCATTCAAACTAGCTTAAGTAAATATTTTGGTAGTACAAACCTTCCAACTCAGTGATCTGTCGGTTTGATTGGCAACATATGAAGCCAGTCCAGAGTCTTCAGTCTACAACAAAGCTATGTGGTTACAAAGAGTGAGAAAAATCTAAAACTAAGATAAAGTGCTCAAAACAGATTAATTACAGTTTGTGACCATTGGTTCATTTATTTCAAAATACCATACGGTTTACATGAAAGTACCTTCTCCATCTTACCAAGGTCCAAACCCTCAAAGTTCTTGAGGGTTAGATGTGGAGGGAGAACAAATCTGCAGGGTTTGTCAGCATTATTAAAAGAAAGGAAAATGTATTTGTCAAAAAGTAGAGTTCAAAAGAGGAGGCACATAAAAATGAATTTTGGCATTCACAAGCATGTGCAATACACCACTAAGTTTAAAATAATCTTTTCACCAGCTTGTACAAGCCCAACGCCCACTTGAGGCATTGTCAAAAGTAACATTTAGATGTACAGACACTAGGATAGTTTCTAAAGGTATACACATAAAAAACCTACCAAGAGAAGATTGATATCTTTTTAATGCATTCAATACACAGGATAAAAATAGAAGGCGGCCATTCACCTTCTTAAAATTTCCTAGTCTTTGTGGATACCTGTTTCTAATGTCTGCCTCCCTGCGCCCAAGTCGAGGAGTATCTACCGTGAGTGCAATTGCCTTGAAGCCAGCATTCTCTGCCCTTCTAACAAGTTGTGCAACCACATGTCTATCCTTGATTACCTGCAATAATCCAACCTAACCTAAGTTAAAATTGGATTATTATCCCATCTATTTTATGGTTGCCCTTTGCCAAATGACAATATACACCATTTCACAGACATGCTTTTGCCATGCAGATGGGAAGCTCCATATGGCATGGGAATGCATGTAAGAAACCTACATAAAGCTGGAAAAATCGAATGCCTGGTCCCGTTGAGTTAACTTCTTCAACACTAGATGTAGCCCATGATGAAAGTGTCTGTAATAAACCAGCATCCAATTAGAAAAGTTCAAAACCAATAAATAATAAATAATTGTAAGGCATACAAAAAAATACAAGGAACACTAAAAGACAAACTTACATGCTTTTATATCATATTAAATCTATAGAACCATAGTTCATAAACTCCATGAATTACATGCAAATTGCCAAGTAGATAAGTCCTGGCAAGTAACTTGCCTAAAAAACAGCCCAAATATTTGTGGTTACTCACAAGCCCTGAGAAAAACTTGCATAGCCATGCCCAATCACTGTCTGCTATTAAAAACAACAAAAATCTCTTTGTTTTACCTTATTGACTATTGCTTTTGTGTTCTCTTGATTTCTTGACTCATGGTGTGTGGATTTTCACTTGATTTGGACTGGTTTCGAGTGACTTCGACTGATATGATGCATTTATTGACTGGATTCAAAAGGTCTATTAACTCTTTTAATTTTTAATTTTGCTGTTTTTTCTTTAGTTTAAGTTGTGCTCCAGCACTCTTATAATAAAACTCTTTCATCCTTTTTTTTTTTTACATTTTTAAATCTGAAACTTGAGTGTTTTTTCTTGTGTATGGAAGCATGGAAAGCTGGATTACGAGCCATGAATGATGGTACGTAATTATTATGGCTTTCAGATGTAAGTAGGTATCCATCCCCTCAAATATCACCTTGCACAAATCTGTACCCAAGATGTGTAACTATCTAATTGAATGGAACCCAAGGTTATATGAGAGATGGAAGCCTTCCTTGTCAACTATGAGGAGAAAAAAATAGAAAAGAAAAGAACAATTGAGGCAATTGCAGTTGTGATATTTTTTTCTCCTGATTCAAAGACCAAATTAGTAGGCCTCATCTTTGTCCGCAAATGCAAAGCTCATCCCTTGCAAAGAGTTCTAGCCAATTGCTTCATAGAGCTTCAATGTCCCTCTTAATATTTTTGGTGTGCAACCTTCATTCAAAGGTACTATTTGTAACCAAGAGAAGCCTCATTAGGCAAGGATGGTTACCACAAATTTTTGGTATTATAACATACCATTCTATGTACAAGGAGCCCATATTAAGAGTCCTTGGTCGGTGCATTTCACTCATGGTTGGAAAACTCGGCGAGTACTCACCAAATTTTAAGCTTGCCGAGTAACTCGCAAGTTAACTCGTTAGTCAAACTCACTGAGCTTTTGGCGAGTACTCGCTAGAAACTTGGAAAGTTTGACAAAAATACTCGCGAGATGCATGAAAAATGTAAAATATGGAAAAGGAAAAGAAAAAAAGCGGAAAAAATGTAAATTTTAATGATCAGATAAATGCACAGAAAATTAATTCAAATCAGATGCAAAGACAGCAGATACCCTGGGAAAACCCTCCTCTTGAGGGAGAAAAACCCAGCAACAATATATCACTTATATATTGAATTGTCACAAAAATGATCTTACAAGAGGCCGATATGCAGGCCCTACAATTGCACCAAAGAGTGATGCAACACAGAACTCAATTGCTGATAATACATTCTCAAACACACTGCTCTCTTAATACAGTTCGCTTTCCTTTATATATAACTCGCACTTAGACTTCAAATGACTATATCAAACTTGACTTGAAAACTTGATGATTACAATGAAAAGCATCATCTAATATATATACAATATTGAGAGAAAGACGTGTCTCTTCCCAAACAGGTCGGCCACAAGCAAGAAGACGTCCTTCTTAGAAATCACGCCCCTTGAACAAGGTCGGCCTTGTTAATAAAACATGCCTCTTCATATAATATTTATTTTCTTAACAAAAGAAGTGACATGAAAAATTGTGCCTCTTGAGTCTCTATAAATTAAATAATAGCTTAGAGCTATTATTTAATTTACACCAATAAGAAGATTGCTGGAATATAACTCCAAACGCTGCATGTAACATTAACACTCCCTCTCAGCTAGGGAGTAAAACTTCCAGCTACACAGGACATATCACCTCAACGTGATGTCTATCATTATGGCTACAACCATAAGTGAACAAGAATATCACCTCATCGTGATATCAAATATCGCCTCAACACGATATCAACCATAATGGCTACAACCATACTATGGTGTGTACAAGTGTTCATCACTTACGTGATGTTGTCACCTCAACATGACTCTCTCAGAGGATGAAACACAAGTACAAAATATGTCATGGAGTCACACACATGACATCCACCATGACTCAGCTCAGAGGGTGGAAACAAGGGCTTTCACCTCAAATCTCAAAGAGAAATGCATTAACAAGGGCTTGCACCTCAAATTCCTTCGTCTCAGAGAAAAATGCATTAACAAGGGATTTCACCTCGAACTTCTCTCACAAAGAAGAACTCATTAAACTAGGCTCACTGATACTGAGACTCTTTCTCAATCAAGGTTGGATTCTCCACCATACCAAGCTTATCTCGAAAGTACACAAACTTTATCCTGGAGAGAGGCTTGGTGAGAATATCTGTTGTCTGCTCATTAGTGCTGATGTACCTCAACTGTACAGCCTTCGGCAATACCATATCTCTAATGTAGTGGTACTTGATCTCAACGTGCTTGGTTTTGTCATGGAACACAGGATTGACAGAAAGCTTCACACAACTCTGATTATCACAATGAATGATAGTAGGCTCCATTGATTGTCCAAACAATCCTGCAAGGAGCTTACGAAGCCACACTGCTTTCTGAGTTGCCATACAAGCTGCAATATACTCTGCCTCTGCTGTACTCAATGCTACAGATGACTGCTTCCTGCTGCACCAGGAAATCATAGCAGAACCCAAGCTGAAGCAACAACCAGAGGTGCTCTTCCGATCTGTGACACACCCTGCCCAATCAGAATTTGTATAGCCATGTAACTCCAAGTCTGCATCTGAAGAATACCTCAACCCATATCCAACTGTGTCGCGCAAGTATCTCAGGATATGTTTAGCTGCAACAAGATGTATCTGTCTCGGATCACACATAAATTGGCTAAGTGCACTCACTGCATAGCAAATATCAGGTCTAGTGTTAACTAGATACATCAAGGACCTAATTAGCTGTCTGTACAATGTAGGATCCACCAAGTCTGAACTAGCTGCAACCTCCTTCAATTTATGTAGGTTGGTCTCCATAGGTGTAGACATGGATTTGCAATCCATCATACCAATTCTCTTAAGTATATCAATGTTGTACTTTCCTTGACTTAGAATCATCTTATCTGGTTTCTGCCAGATTTCTAATCCAAGCAAGTAATGCATGAGCCCAAGGTTCTTCATCTCAAATTCAGAAGTCAACTCCTTCTTGCACTCGAGAATTAGGTGATCTTCTCTAGTAAGAATCAAATCATCAACATATAAGACCAATATTAATGCATCACCATTGATTATCTTGAAGTAGAGATTTGAATCAGCATCATTTTTCAAGAAGCCCAAACTTGACAGGTAACGATCAATCCTTTCGCACCAAGCGCGAGGAGCCTACTTAAGACCATACAAGGCCTTCTTCAACTTGCAAACATGTGACTCCTTCCCATGAACCTCAAATCCATCAGGTTGCTCTATATAAACCTCTTCCTCAATCACTCCATTGAGAAAGGTTGTTTTCATGTCCATCTGGTGAATCTTGCATCCTCTAGATGCAGCAATAGCAATGATGGTTCTGACCGAAGTATAGCGAGCAACAGGAGCAAATGTTTCTTCATAATCAACTCCCTCTTTCTGAGAAAACCCACGAGCCACAAATCTTGCTTTGTACTTTTCAATGCTCCCATCTGTAGCATGCTTGATCTTGAAGAGCCATTTAGAAGATACCACAGACTTGACCTCGGGTCTAGGAACAATGTCCCAAACATCATTCTTAAGAATTGATTGATACTCCTCTGCCATAGCGTCTCTCCAAACCTGATGACTAGATGCTTCCTCAACACAGGTAGGCTTGGATTCTATAATTTGACTCATTAAGGCAACATAACTTGAGAACTTATGTGGCCTTTTACTTTCTCTGAATGTGCCTCTAGGAGCTGCAAAACTTTCAGCTTCTTGCATGGTACGCCTAGCCCATAGAGGTCTTTTTCTCCCAATAACAATGTCAGTAGGCCCATCAGTAGGTTCCAAGGGTTCAGTAGGATCAATATCTTCTTTTGGTTCTGAAGTCTCCCTCTGAATCTTAGGAGTATGGTCAACTTCCATATCCTGAGGAGACTCTTCATTATCGATCTCCATATGAATCCCCCCTGATCTCCTGAATGCAACATCTTCCTCGAATGTGACATCCCTACTGATCTCGATCAACTTCTGTCCTAGAATGTATATTCTATAGGCTTTTGATGTCTCACTGTAGCCCACAAATATTCCCTTCTTGCCAGAAGGCTCCAACTTAGTTCTCTTTTCTTTTGGAACATGAACATAGATAGGACATCCAAAGATCCTCAAGTGACTGACTTTAGGCTTCTTCCCTGTAAAGGCTTCTTGTGGACTCATTCTCCAAGACCTTATGGGGACTTTTGTTCTGTACATATACAGTCGTCCTGGAAGCTTCTGCCCATAAGAAGGTTTGCAAATCTTGATCATGGATCATGGCCTTCACTGCTTCCACGATCGTCCTGTTCTTTCTTTCCGAAACACCATTCTGTTGAGGATTATAGGGGACACAAAACTCCCTCTTAATCCCTGCATCAATACAAAAATTCCGAAAACTGCCAGAGGTGTATTCTCCACCATTGTCAGATCTGAGGACCTTAATTCTTTTACCAGAAAGATTTTCTACCAAGGCTTTAAATTCCTTAAACCTATCTAACACTTCCTTAGACTCTTTAGATTTCAAAAAATAAATCCAAGTCTTCCTAGAGTGGTCATCAATAAAAAGAACATAATACAAGAATCCACTCGAAGACGGAACAGACATAGGACCACATAAATCATAATGAATAAGGTCTAAAATACACTTAGATCTATTTTCTCTACTATGAAAAGGGGCTTTTATATTCTTACCCAAAGCGCAACCCTTGCAAGTACCTTCGTGCTCCTGGTTGAACTTAGGAATGCCCGACACCATCTTCTCCATGATAGGTAATGCTCGGAAGTGTAGGTGAGCCAATCTCCGATGCCAAAGATCACATAGACTTGAAGAATCATGAACCAAAGCTTGAAGAGGACGTGTGCAGACCCTGTAAAGGCTTTCATGTCCAACTCCAATTACTTGAGCATCCTTGAAGCTAGAGTTCTCAATCCACACTAGAACTTTGCCTTTGGAGAAGGCAACTTGATATCCTTTATCTTCCAAGGCTGAAATAGAAATAAGATTGCGCTTGATTCCAGGAACATAAAGAACATTACTCAACTGAAGTGTGATGTCGGAATCCAAATGAAGTGTTGAGGTCCCAATTCCTTTCACAGAGTAGCTAGCATCATCTCCAATGATGACTTGCTCAGAAGACTCCTTCTCCACCAAACTTGATAAGTGCTCCTTAAAACCAGTGATGTGTCGTGAAGCACCACTGTCGATCAGCCAAGTGTTGGTGTCAGTGGGTACACTGCTTGACAATGCCGAGAAGAACAAATATTCACTTGAATCCTTTTGCGGAGAAGCATCATCAACATCCACAACGGTGACTTGTTGCTTAGGTCTAGTTGGACAATGCTTAGCGAAGTGCCCAAACTTATCACATCTAAAGCATTGAATCTTGGACATGTCTCTCTTCTTCTTGAAGGGAGGTGCATCATCATTTCCCTTGTCTCGATTCCTCTTGAAGAATCCTTTCCTTCCATCTTTTCCTTTCTTCTTTGAAGCATGGGAGGCGAGAACATGAATGTCTTCATTCTTTGAACTTTGACCAATGCCTCTTTCCAACAACCTTGATTCCTCTTGAATGCAATCTGATCTTAGGCGATCAAACTTAGGCAATTTTGATCTTGCATTGATTCCCTGAATGTAAGATTCCCAAGACAAAGGTAGACCATTGAGAGCGAGCATAGTCAAGTCTTTGTCATCAACCATATGCCCTATTGTCGAGAGCTGATATCTCAAATCTGAAATCCTCATAAAGTATGCAATCACCGATTCACCTTTCGCCATCTTCACATGATGTAGTTGTTGCTTCAATGCAAGTGCTCGGTTGGTATTGTTGATTTCATACATCTCTTCCAAAGTTTTGAACATGTCTCTTGCTGTCTTCAACTTAGAGACGATAGGAACAATATGATCCTTGACGGAATCAACCAATATCTTCATTGCTTTAATATCTTTCTTCACCCATTGCAACTTCTCTTCTTCCTCCTCAAGTTCAGAAATGCTAGACTTCACGAACTCACCCAAGTCATTTTCACGCGAGGTTAGATGCTCCCTCGAGTCTATCCTCAATCTTCAAACCATTCACCATCTTGACTAATGTAGACAAATGAACAAATAGGGTATTGCTGATTAAGGATAAATCTGATCACAATCTCCTCAAACCCGCTTTGATACCATGTAGATTTTTAATGATCAAATTAATGCACAGAAAATTAATTCAGATCAGATGCAAAGACACAGCAGATACCCTGGGAAAACCCTCCTCTTGAGGGAGAAAAACCCAACAACAATATATCACTTATATATTGAATTGTCACAAAAATGATCTTCTTACAAGAGGCCGATATGCAGGCCCTACAATATGCACCAAAGAGTGATGCAACACAGAACTCAATTGCTGATAATACACAATCTCAAACACACTGCTCTCTTAATACAGTTCGCTTTCCTTTATATATAACTCGCACTTCGACTTCAAATGACTATATCAAACTTGACTTGAAAACTTGATGATTACAATGAAGAGCATCATCTAATATATATACAATATTGAGAGAAAGACGTGTCTCTTCCCAAACAGGTCGGCCACAAGCAAGAAGATGTCCTCCTTAGAAATCGCGCCCCTTGAACAAGGTCGGCCTTGTTAATAAAACGTGCCTCTTCATTTAATATTTATTTTCTTAACAAAAGAAGTGACATGAAAAATTGTGCCTCTTGAGTCTCTATAAATTAAATAGCTTAGAGCTATTATTTAATTTACACCAATAAGAAGATCGCTGGAATATAACTCCAGACGTTGCATGTAACATCAACAAAAAATAGTCAAAAATTTCATGATTTTTCCCTATAAGTGCATGAATGACCCTCAAACTTCCTCACACAGCAATTGGAGAGCAAATAATTTTAGCAAAATGTGTCAAATACCCAATTTCTCCCTTAATTGATAAAATTGTTAATATGGTGTGTGGGATGAAGTTTTGTGTGGTTTCAAAGGCCTTAATTTGGGCTTGGTGGTGGGGGCACTGCCCCTCAACCCTGCCTTGTATTGCAACAAGGAATGCGCTAGGGGCGCTGCCCTTGGACCCCAGAAGGGGCGTTGCCCCCAGACCTCCACAAAGGGCACTGCCCCTCAAACTTGCTGGAGGCGTTGCTCCCAAAACCCCATGAGGGGCACTTCCCCCAAACCCCCACAACCCATTGCGGTGTTTCCCCCAAACCCCCACCAAACTCATTTGATTCATTTTGTAGCTATATTTGCATAAAATTTATATTTTTTCAAAAAAAAAATTAAGATGGCGAGTTTTGCCAAGTTTTGCTGAGTACTCTTTGAGTCAATTTTTTTTTGACTTGTTGAGTACTCTCTAAGTCTGAGTTTACAAACTAGGGGTAAGAAATTGCAATCATAATTTTTTATTTATTTTTTGATAACTCAAAGGTATCCCCGCGATCCAGCCCAACACCCGACCCGCCCTACCTTAGGCTTATTTTTATGCCAAGTTGGGGTTCAGGAAGGGGCAAGTTGAGGCGAGACTAGTCCTCTAAGGATGAGAGCAGCCGCCTGCAAGCCACCCACATCGGGTGAGTCCAAGACTCTAAGTCGAACCCAAGACCTTGGGGAGAAAACCCAAAACTCAAGCCAACTCCGCTACCCGTGCGAGCAAATTGCGATCATAATTGCTAATACACCTATTGATTATACTTGTCCTAGGTATCAAATGGCATACACCACCTTATTGTCCAAGGAAAAAAATTCCATAGAGACATCACTACAAGAAATCAAGGATACATGGTCTAAAATAGTAGTGTCCATCATTTCAAATAGATGGAAGGATTGCAAAAATAGACCATTAATTTATGTGATTGCAATGCTCTCTATAGGAATGATTTTTTTGAAGGTAGTTGATTATGAGGACAAGTGAAAGATGCAAACTTAATTGCCAAGATTCTCATGGAATCCATTGAGATGGTAAGCCTTGAAAATGTTGGCCAAGTCATAATGATAATGCTAAAAAATGTAGGGCAGCAAATTTATTAGTGGAGACTACATATGGAATTGTTTTAAACACCATGTGTCATCTACTCTCTCAACTTGGTGATGTTGAAGATTGGCACATAGCTTGAATAGGTCAAAGAAATCTACAATAAAGCTAAGAGGATTCAATTGTTTGTGACAAATTATCATGTCACAAGCAATCTTAAAGTCCTCCAAATTTGAGTTGTTGAAGGTAAATTTATGAAATTTCAATATTTTATTATTTTATTTTTTGATTATAATAAATTTTAATTAGATGATAATTCAATATTGATATATCATCTACTTTTTAACTTTTAATTTGTTTTTTTTTTAACATGATGTTAAGTTGCTAAGACTTTATTTGGATCACACACAATTGTCTTGAGACAACTTGTGAAAATGTGAGAGCTATTGAGCATTATAGTCATCAATAATCTTTGGAGTGCATGGAGGCAATCAAATACAAAGAGAGCCCAAAAGGTCAAAGCATTGATCCTTGATGATGAATGGTGTGCTCATGTGGAATACATTTTGAGTTTTACTAAGCCCTGATGAATATGATTAGGTTTATTGATAAAGGTCAACTACGTTTAGATGAAATTTATGATGGTACGTTGAAAAAATAAGAACCATGATACAACCTAAGGAGAATGACCCCACAAAAACATTTTTCAAAAGAATGCAAAGAATCATTGTTGAGTGTTGAAACAAGATGACCACACCCCTGTATCTCCTACATTTGCTTTGTGCCCAAAATATTACAGCATAGAGATACCTTCCTTGCCAAGGAGAGTGATACCATATAAAGATGAAGAGGTTGCCAACGAATACAAGGCCACATTCAAAAAGAATATTTCTAGATACAATCGTATAGAGTACTGTCTTGAGTGAGTTTGGCCACTTTAAATCTTCAAGGAATTATGATGTTTGCACTCTTCAAGACAAGTATAGAACAATGCTCATGAATGGTGGTACAATCATGGCCAAGGCTCTATTTACAAGCAGCCTCTTGCAACAAAAATTCTATTTCAAATGCATTTTCAAATTTTTAACTTCCTTACTTTTCTTTCACTGCTATATATTATGTTTTATAATTGCAAATGTTGTATTGAGTTTGTATGCAATTTCAACAAGTTGTGAGTTCTTCTTTAGGTAAGCAGAAATGCAATGTATACTATTTTTTGCACTCAGCTAAGTGCAACCTGTTGGCTACAAAAGAATGATAAAGATTTGGTCATTGTGCATTCTAACTTGTGTATCTTGTCACCTAAGAAGTCAATTAAAATGAGGGGGCAAGGAGGAATTGAGATCTAACCCCTAAGTGTGACAACTTAAATGCTTTTGTTGCGTAGCTTGTCTTAGTTTCTTCAGATGAGGCAAAATCTACATATGACATGGCTAGTGAGAGTGGCACTATTATTTGCTTGTGGTTCAAAAGAACCAGATGTTGATCTTGATGCTCTCAATCAAGTGTAATATTGATTGTAATTTTGTATTGACATTTGACATTGAATCAATGAATTATGAGTATTTTTATATATTT
Organism: Sequoia sempervirens; assembly: GCA_007258455.2. Classification (NCBI taxonomy): domain Eukaryota; kingdom Viridiplantae; phylum Streptophyta; class Pinopsida; order Cupressales; family Cupressaceae; genus Sequoia; species Sequoia sempervirens. The sequence goes on along the minus strand of VDFB02160731.1, from coordinate 20,715 downwards.
TAACATTATAAATTTAAAATATTACACACACACACACACATATGTACAGTTGTATCTAGCTATACTGAACCCAAGGAAAAAAATGCATCATATGTCATACCCAAATGCCAAACCCATAGCAGCAACTTAGAATTAGATCAACATTAATATGAGACAATCAGATGATATGAATTTTTTTTGAAATGGCCATATGAGGTCTTGAATTAGATGTAATACAATCAATTCACACAAACTTGCTCATGCATTGATGGTCTGAAATTAGGTTTTGTCAATCTGTTTGACTATTTATTCATTATCTTCATGCTTCTGCAATTTACTAATTTGGTATGTACGCATTTCTAATTTCAGTAATTAGATTCTCCTTCCAATGACTCTTTACTTTCTGGCCTTCGTCTAATTGTTTATATGAAATCCTATTTATTGTCGAATTCCCACTTCCTAAATTTGGGGGCAATACCACACACACATCTGGACTTCTTTTAACATTATGGCACAAAGCCAAAAGGTCCATGAGCTCCCTTCCACTGAACTGAAATACTTTGAATGTTCTTAGCAAAATCGAAGACTGACTATCTACTTTAGAGGCTTCAGACAATAAGAACATGTCTTTACCAATTAAGAGTGTGATTTTAAAATTTTAAAGAAACATTGTGGATCTATCAGTAGGTCTCTAATTCACTGCACTTCCAATATTTAAATCGGTTTTCCCTAATTTTAAGGCTAAATTTCCTCCCTGTTGCTCAGTGTTGTGATATTTTATATTTAACATTCTAAGATGATTGGAAAATCATTTTGACATATGACAAACCTGTCACCCTACTTAAAAGGATTTTGACAACGTTGTTGTTATTTGTGACAAGCTTGACTTGTTTGCATGTGGAGACCTTTGGTAGCCAATATGTGATCTCAAAGGATCCTACATTATCCCACCTGTCTTTACAAGATTTAGAGATAAACCCTAAGTTGGCCTCAAACATTTAGGATTTTCCATAATGTCATGCATATGCATTTGTCATTCACTCATATTCACTGATGGCATTGCATATCATTGTGACAGTATGGAGTTTTTGTTTATGTCTACACAGTGTCCACTATATCCTATTCATCTTATATTTTGTTTCTTAATTGTGCAGGGCTAATTTTGTTGATCCTAATATTGAAAATCACTAAATTTTCCTATGAAATCAAACCTAAAGAAGACTCACTCCCTTGCCTTCTCCCTTCATGCATAAGTGTTCTCATGCATAGAAGCAGAGTTCCCCTATTGTGAAGAGGAGAAATATGAATTTTATTGCTTCCAAGGAGAAAAATACAAAAATGCATCTTTATTATGGCCAGGCATATTCATTTTGCAGGAGGACCTGTGACTGTATTGCTTACAATCATGAGATCATTTGTTCATGTCTTATAATTCATTTTGAGTTTTAAAACCTTCTACAGGGATCTAGAGACTTAATTTGTGAAAGTTGGTTGAAGCTATCCCTCTATTCAACATATAAAGCTGCATCAACATCTAAAGACAATCCAAAAATCTGTTCACATCAACTGTTTTCAAAAGTCCAAGTATGCCATTGCTTTCGTCATAAAAGGTCATGGGGGTTCACCAAATCCAACTTGGATGGGACATTTCTACCGACTTTGTGCCAGTGTCTCATCAAACCCCTTGATACCTTGACTCAAATTTAGCAGGTCTGCACAAAATCCTCAAAATTATTTTTTTGTTTTGAATTATTTTATTGTTATAAAGACTTTATTTTAGTTTTTGAGAGACAATGCAATCTCATTGGCTGCCTCAATTCCTTTCATGCAAAGTATTTGAAATTTGTACAGCGTCCACATTCAATGGCCTATTGACTAGTCACATCTAAGAAGGTGATAGTGGTGAAGAGTCACTAAGCTTCAATGAGGTGGGTTGCAAATGGTTGGCACCTTAGCTAACAGCAAGGGGGAATTCCTATAAGGAATTTGTGTCCCATGATTGGAAGGCTCCCTTCTAAGGAGTGCACTTGCCCATACAAGTCACACCCTCTTAGGAAGTGGTCTTATCTAGCGGGGCAGGGAGGGGTACTACTGTAATTATTTTTATGGAATGGGAAGTCCTGTAAAATGAGGAAAAATTGCTATCTGGAAAATAGAAGCCCCTAACTTTTAGTACTCAGGTTTCTAACAATTGTCTTTGGGGTGGGATTAGAAATTTCCTCCACCAGCATAGGGGTTTTTGCCACATGGCATCATTAGAAGACACTGCAATTTTTTAACATTAGCTGCTACTAAAAACTGCATACCACCAACTTCCTATAACTTCTGAGCTGAAATTTTTAGCATGCCTGCTTCTATAAAATCCATGGAACCACCTAACTGTCAAAGATTCCATAAAAATCTCAACAGCACATGCTAAGAAATTAAGTAGTCCCCCTCCATGGGACCATTGCCTTAGATTGTTGTTTCTTTCCATACCTAGGAATTAGTAGATGAGACTCCAATGGCGAACACAATGTCCTAATAGTGACATTCTGAGACAGAAACATAGTGTGCACAGATTAGAAGTTACATTGATGCTGGGTCCTCCAAAACTATTCCAATACTATTTTAATTTTTCAAGAATTGTCATCCAATGTTGTTAACATGGAGTTGATTTTCTAACAATCATTGGAGCTTTAACACAATGGTGAAGACAACGGATTGAAGGATGGTAGTTCAAATAATTGAATTCTGTCATCCTATTTTTATGGGTAATATTCACATTAAGTTTACTTTATGTTGTATCTAAGTCCAGCAGCTAAATGATAAAGGTGCTTACTTTCTTATGGTAAATCATGGGGTTGCTGGAAATTGCTTCCAACTTTTTGCATGGTTGAGGTGAGTTTTCTTTTGCCCTGTTGCATTTTATCAAAGACTTTTCATTGGTGCTACTCATTTCTCCTAATTATATCATTTGTTGCTATTGTTTATCTTTCAATCGCATGGTCTCTAGAATCTGATTTCAAGCTAAAAAACATAAATCACCATACACAGAGGCAAAAGATATAAGATTTGTTCATAGCAAGGGCTTATGGCATAATTGTACAGTTGAAGAAATGAAAAACTAAACAAATTAGCAGGCTAGACCAATGTAGCTCAATATATGAGATGAAGCATGTGGACTTATTGTTATGGATGTTGTGAGTAAACTTAGACTTCATATTGAGAGTCTTCACTATCAAAAGCATAAAATATTCTTGACAATCTGTTTTTTAAGGATAACAAAGCACAAATGATATGACTTGACAACCAGTTGTCCTGCTTAATCTAGTGGATTTGATCACATTGAATATTATCCAGGAAACGAAGAGTCGAAGTTACAAATTGAGCAATATGAAAAACTACAAAATGGAATATTGAAGGTTCATTCTAATCATCTTGCAATATGTTCCAATGTATGTGAGGCACTTGTATCTATTGAATCTTCCATCAAAGATGTTTTTGGTAAGAAACGCATACTTTTGACCCATTCTTTGATTTATTGATTTTTGAATAAGAAAAAGCAATTACCATGGGGAAGCTTGGTTCTAGAAATCATGTTCATATATCCAAAGGCAAAGTGTTAACATAAGCGATAACAAAGTTCCACGAGAAGATTTTAAACCTCTTGAGTCAAAGCATGAGGAAGACAAGAAATCATAAAAAGACATACATATTGTGGTAAACTAAGGTATGCTAAATCAAAGTGCTTGAAGGAGTTGAGGGAAATTTTCAAGATGCAATCACGAGTTCTCCCATTAGACATATCAATGTCAAAATCAGCATTATAGGCCAAAAAATAGTGTTAAGGAAAATGCCTTATCTACAAGATGTATTGCATTGTTAGCTCACAAAATTGATGTTACTTATTGCATAACTAGAGATGTTTCCTCTTTTTCTTTTATTAAGCATGGTAAAAACTAGTTATCGGACAAGCTTTATTGGAGATAATTCTACACTCTCTTTGGAAGTGGTATCAATGTTGTTGCGAATGGTGAATATAATGTATTTCAATACATAGCCTTAGTGCGAACTTACTCACCATTGATTAGATAACACAAATTGGAAAACAAGTTGAATTTCAGCCTAACAAATCTGTAGTGATAGACACTAATGACAATTTCAATGCAGTGTCTAGATACCTAACAAGGAATTTAATCTTTCCATAGTTCAAAAGTTTACTCCGAAAGCCTACAACGATATTATGATCTACTTTTTATGCCAATTATCTGTGTAGATTGTGATATAAAATGATTGGCCACTTGAGTAAGAAGAGTAAACACCTTATGAATTGCAAACATTTTGTTTGCCAAATAAATTATTTCTAAAATGTTTGTCCTCCCAAAGCATCACAGGATGAAGTTTAAAAGGGCAAAGCTTGAAGAACCAAGACTCAACCATTGATTATGCATAATGATCCATGCACTCCCACTAACAAAGCCTTACTTTCATTAATGATTACTCTAGACATGCTTGGGTGCATATCTTTCATCAAGAGTTAGGTTTTAGGAAAATTTAATAAATTAAAAAATTGTTAAAAACCCACATGATCAAGCTGTCAACACTTACAAGTAATAATGGAATAGAGTGTTAATAATGTGTTACCCTTGATTTTTTGCAAATAGAGCTAACACCTCCAACCACCCTATTTCAAAGCAATCATAGGTTGTTTATAGGTTGAGATCTACTATTCAAATGCCTAGTGACATTGGGGTACATGGCTTCACCATTACACAATTTCCAAATAGAATTGCCTTTTCATTCATCGTCATGGTTCAGTCATCCTCATGGGATTTTGCTTCAGATAAGGGAATATGACATCAATTGTGGTTCATACATTTGTTCCTATGGTGATTAGAATTTATGGCATACAACATTTTTACCAGGTCCAAAAATCTGGTTTGGTTCAAAAGGCCAAAAATATTTGAAAAGGAAATCATAAAATTTGTATATAGGAAAAGGGAAATTCAGTCCAAATTAGACAAATGTAGGCAGGCAAAATTTTTTGGATCCAGCCATATCTCGTTAACTATGGTATACAGTGTTCATCAACTCCATTTTCCAATCATTAAGGCACAAGACTAGTATTATGCTTCACCAATTGATCTTCATGTATTGTCAAGTTACCTAGGGATATTATTGTCACATTATAGTGACCTAGGGATATTATTGTCACATTATATTGGTCACATGTATCTAGGGAAGTCTAGGGGTACTGTTGTTCTGAATTTGCAGCATTCTTCTATCCTGGCTCTCCAGTCGTTTATTCAGTTTACCTGCCCATAAGCACGTGTCAATTGATGAAAGAAATGAATGTTTTTATCAACCTTCTTGAACCAATTGAGTATTAGTTTTTAACTCCAAAAGGTTTCTTCAGTTCTTCGTAAACTATCTAAATCCTCATGGACCAGCCTTTCTTCTTTTTAAAGGTCTTCTACGAGTCCTTTGTATGTAACCATTTCTTCAGTAGAGACTATTTGATGCTCCAGAAATGTGTTTCTAAATATATCTCCAAAGATTTCTTAGATGTAATTTCTGAGCATTCTTTAATCCTCTTATGGTTTTGTACCAAACATCTTGGATTTTGTAACGTAAAGGGTGATGACTGTGACTGCTCCTTTTTCTCAAAATGCAGATGGAGCCATATGAACTTGAATTTAAAAGGCCATGTTCTAGATCTTGAATATTCAATTATCTCAAGCCTCAAGAGAGAACAACCAATGATCTTAGCAGAAATTATTATAATTTTTTATTTTATATTGCTGTTTGTTATCTTCTAGCCAGACAAGCTCAAGAAAAAAACAATCGAATCTTTCTGCAATATAAAGATGTAGAAGTCTTTGGTTGTCCATGGTTATTCCTCACCCATTCATACAATCTTCTGGTCATAGGCGAAAGGCTTATGAGCTTAAAAATCAAATCTCCCACCACAGGAAACAAAGTATTCAGGTCAAGCCTCAGCTCATCCAACTCTTCAACTAGGGTATGATTCTGAGCTTGATGATGGTCCTTTGGAAAAGCAAGAGAGAGCTCCTGAATTCCTTTTCCTTTAGAAGATTCTGCTGCTGACCCAGCAGGAGTCTTAACTTTTTTTTTTTCTTTGAAGAATCTGTGATCTACTCACCTCGTTTACTCCTAGAACAAGGAGCTCCCCAGAAAAATATGATGATAAGAAACAGGGAGAGGAGCTGAACCCCCCTTGCCATTGAAGCATACACAACAGAAAACCTAAGACTCCACTAAAAACCATGTTCCTAATGAAACCCTGTTTCCCAACTACTTGGGAAGCAGTATTATTGCTAAAGAATCCACAGTGTCACTGAGAGAATGGCTTCAAGCATTTCAGTGCTAATTTAGGCATAGAATTCCATGTCTGAACAAATGCGGACTCTCTACACATTTTGAACAAAACATAGAAAACTGCATAAGATACTAATTTTACCTTAGTTTTCTATAACTCACATTATCTGGCAGCTAAATAGACAAAGCTGCTGTTGTGAAAAGAAAATTACATGAGAACTAATACTTCACAGGCACAGAAGGCACTGCTAGTAAAGTAAATTGCCAAAAAAAGGATGGAGTTCAAACCATTATAGTGCCTGCTGCTGATGCAGCTCTCGCGGTGGCCAACTCTCCTGTAAAGTAAGTTGAGGGCAGTTAGTATCACAAAGTACCTCCAACAAAGGAAGAGGCCACAACTGACTAAAAGCAACAATGAATACCATCTGGATGAGCCATCTTTTGCATGGCTGTTGGAGCAATCATGATAGGCGTTGAGATCTTGAATCCCAATACAGTGCTGCTTGTATCAATTTTTGACACATCAACTAAGATGCGAGGTCGAAACCTGGAAAAACAAAAGTTCAAATTTTATAAAGGGCGGTGTTTCTTTTAAATATGACTTGTCAATTGGGCAATTTAAGAAATTTAACAATATTGAAAGGAAGAAAACCAAAGGAAGAAGAAACGGTGTACCTTATTCTTTGAAAGGCCATTTGATTTTCCTTAAGAGTCCATTGATCTTCAGCCCCAGATGCATAGTAATCAAATACCATCTTGGGTAACTTTTCCTTGGCCACGGCTTCATAATCTGAAACATTCACGATCTCCATACCTGATCAGCCCCAACAACCCACTTCGATTCTATCAACGCCTGCCTTAAAAAAAGCCCTTAACAGCCACCACACTGCAAATAACATGCATACAAGATTTGCGGCGAGTTATTTCAATGGTTCCATACCAGAGAAAGCGGGATATATACAGTAATATGAAAATGAGGTGGTACTCCTCTGCAGCGATAGCTGCTGTTAATAATGGCAAGATTCTTTTCAAGTTGCCAGACAGCTCCAACATTTAGAATTTTGTACAAGGTTTGTTTTTTATTCACATGTGCAAAAAGCAAGAATTTAGCTATTCGTGGAGTTGAACAAGTAAACAAATCCTCGTTTCAACCGGTCTGAGTAGACATATATTGAATCACGGAACTCAGTTATTCATCATACAGTTTTTTCCAAAAAAAATATGATGGTGAATTTTTTTTTTTAATGGAAACAGCTGGATTGCATTGGTATTGATGTTTCCATTTTTATATTAAGTCTTTATAAAGTGAAGAAAACAAAATCGAATTGAATTTGTTTCAGAAGAATTTCAAAGCTCAATCCTTTGAATAAATGTTTGAAATATTGTAGTTGATGAATTTTCCAGTTCTTATCTTCTAGTTTAAAATTATTTAGGAATAAAAAACATAATTAAAGTTATTTCAAAATAAACACCTTGGTCCAACTTCAGACCATATTTGAAAGCCTGGTCTTGACCATACTGTAGTTTTGATTAGTTATATTTGTATTGGAAGTCACGTCATATACTGGCTTTAGATTTAAGCTTAGTTTTCTATGCATTAGATGTTAGTAGAGAACTAAATGCACTAACCTTATATAATATGTTTTAAGATTTAATCAAGTAATGTAAATAAATACATCTGAATTAAAGTATTTAGAAATAAAAAATTGTAGAGAGATTAAAATGTATTATTATTTTATTGATAAGATGTCGATTTGATTTTTGATGGTGACTTTTTGGTTTTATTGTAATTATTGATTAGAATTTAGTCATAGAGGAGTATGTGACAAAACTCTATTAAAAACTAATTTAATGCAAATAAGATCATATTGCGTGGCTTGATTTACAACAAAGTCAAATCATGCAATCTAGTCATACATGAATGTGATTTATGGAATATGTTACACTAGTGTAATTTAACTTATTGTTGAAAATGGGTTGTGTTGAAAAGTAGTGTGGGGGCTTGCTTTAAGGCAAGAGGTGAAGACTTAGAGTTGTCTCAATTGCAAGTCTAGCCCCTAGAATTTTGAAGTATAAGATATAAACACACCATACAAACAATGCAAGATGTAGATAACCTCGTGGGCTAATGTATGATACAAAGATATGATTCTAGATGCTCTCTAATTAAATGTGCCCTTGGAGGATGTTTGCTATTTCTTGATGTCACTTGAGAGTACTTACTCAAATGGGAGGAGAAATTGATCACAAAATGTAAAGGAGAAAGGAAGAAGTTAAAAAAGAAATTATAGGAGTTCAAGTATGAGGAGATTGCACTAGATTTAAAGGAGTGACAGGCTTTCGTGGTTTTCCCAAATAAAGTTGAAAATATTGATGATGTCTTGTTTCATTTCAAATTATTCACATTAAATAAACTTGATCAAGAGACTAAGGATTTTTACATGGAAATCATTGATAAAATGATGAAGATGATTCATGTGACTAAAGAGTACAAAAGAATTGATGCTACCAGGTATTCCAAAATCATGTCAAACTTTGGATGTCAAAGATTCATATGGAAATTCATATAGGATTAGGATTGGGATGTCATGGTCAAGGCACTTACAACTTATGGAGATTATCAAAGAAATGAAACTAAAGAGGATAAAATCCAAGTTGAAAGAGATGATGAACAAGATAGTCAAGTGATAAATCCTCATAGCCATTATGCATCAAGGGAATATTCCTAAGGTATACTTAACGATGAGATATTCTTTTGAAAAGAGAATATCCTTATATTTTAAATTTTAACCATTCATTTTTTAAATTTAATCTAGGCCATTTATTTGTAACAAATTTGGTGCCTTATGTCTATAAAAGGGTCATCAATCTCCCATTTTTGAATTATAAGATAAATTATTGATAATTTTGGGACTAGTAATAAAGAATTTCTAGTGCTTAGTTTCCATCATGGTTCCATTTCATTTAAATTTTGTGAATCTTGTCTCAAATTATTGTAGATATATAACTATATATCTAATACATCTCATGTTCTTATGAGTATCAAAAGTGACTCAAAGGAACCTTGATTTTGTCAAATATTATGGAGTTATACTATGTTTCTAGGTATTTCATAGTCTCTTTCATAATTAAAAAATTTCCATTGAAATTTGCACTGTTTGCATGTAATTGTGACTATGTTTTATGAAATATAGATCAATTTTATGGCATCCATCTGCAAATATAAACCTCTTTTTCTCCCCTTTATTTTTTATTTCTTTAACCATGCAATTTTTTGAGCATTAATAAATAATAAATTAGATGATCCTCTTAGGTTTTAACTTTCTGATTTGATTAGAATAATTTAGATAGCCCTAGTATTTGGCTCTTGAACCATAAATTCCCTATGTTAAATAATATCCATAATGAGCTTCTAAGTTATCCTATATGTAAAGACTTAAAAATTGAAACCTCGAGAAAATCATATTTTATTGTCAAAGTATGATTCTCTTTCAACAGAGATAGGATTCATTGTGCATTTTATCATTGTTGACCATGAAAAAAATGTGCATCAATAGAATTGGTACTAAAAGGAGGGCCACTAAATTGGAATCCAATAGGATCTACACTTGATCAAGATCTAGTGGTCTTGAGGCCTGATTGTGGGAATTGAACCATCACAGGAGAACTAGCTGCATGATCAAGGCCAAGTAAGAAGATCAAGAACATGTTCCATGGGAGTCATCCCAAGAATGTTGAACCTTTATTCATGGATTTATTCAACAATTCTCAAACTCCCATGCAATTTTCCATGAATCCTGACCTACCTAAAAATTCAAACAAGATGGATCCAAAATTTATATCTACATAAGGATGCATAAGATCATTTGTGCATTTTCAAGGACACATTTTTAGGTGAGGATTTCTCATGAGCATGTAATTTGTAGATTGTTCCCCTACTCTTTAGGAGAAGAATCCTATGATTGGTGTATTCATTTACCTATAAATTTTATCACCAATTGGAATGTATTGTAGTCTATATTTCTAGTGAGATTTTAGGTGCCTATATATGAAAGTTCCTTACACTATAAATTTGTAGAGATTAAGAGAGGACAAGGAGAATCCATCATGTCCTTTAGTAATCATTTTTAGAAGGGGGTAGCTTTAGAATAGTGGTTTACAAATTATATGAGGAAGGAAATTTCATTTTTTTCCTTTTCCCCAAACTCAAGGGGTTCGGTCGAACCTACTGGTTCGACTGAACCCACAAACCCTAAATAAAAAAAATCATATTTAAATGGGTTCGGTCGAACATGGGTTCGACTGAACCCCCTTAAATATGACAAAAAACAAAAAAAATTCTCATTTCGACTGTCATTTTCACTTTCTAAATTTACCAGTTGCTTTCCCTGACCTGCGTGCGGAGAACCGAGACCGTGACGGTGAGCAAACTGACTTCTTCTTTCCGGCGAACGCAACCTCAACTTCGTTTCTCCAAACTTCATCAACCCAACTTGCATATTGAGCACCAGGTATTTGAAATTTGAATTTTTTAGAGTTCAAAATGCATTTATTTGTTAAATTTTGAAACCCTAGATGCATTTTTTTTCAAATTTGTTGAATTCAAATTGGATTTGTTTGGAAGTTTTTAAAGCATTTTCAAATTTGTTGAATTCAAATTGGATTTGCTTCCCCATTTTGCATACATTTTTATGTCCTATGTGTAAATGAAATATGCCTTCCCATTTCAGCAATCAAAGCTATGGATAGCCTGCTCCTAAATGGAAAGACCAAGTGAAACATATATAAGAACTTAATAGCATATGGAAACAAACAATATAAAGTTATGAAGTTCAAATAGAACCACAAATTGTATCATTTGTAACATTAAAAATGTCCATCTCTACACATTTTTGGTGGTAGGTAGGTATTGCACAATAAGATAGAGGATGTAAACTGATTAAGACTTGGATAGTATTTTAAAAGGAATTTGAGGTGTGGAAACACTTCCCATATTAACCTATCAAGAGATAAATATGCAAAATAGATTTAATTTTAGTTACAAGAAAAATGTATAAATTATAAATTTATAACATAATTATGTACATGGGAAAATCCTCTTGGAAGAAAAATCCCACAACCAAAAACATGAACCAATTATATTATTTGATAATAATATCATTTACAATAAAATATTCATGTGCATACCCTTATAGTAGTATCATCAACATGTGATTCATATGGAGTAATTTCTAGTAGCATGATGATACCTATAAAATCATTATGCTTTCTCCATCTCAAGCACCCATAAATAGGAAAAATTTAAACCATAAACCAAGTGTGGTTTACCAAAGCCATGAGCCAAAATAATGACCTAAAAATGGCACCAAATTTGGCACAAATTCCAACACCATATTCCTTGACTTGGTTTATAGGATGTATTTAGCAAATGCTTTACATCTTGTCAAAAAAATTCAAATCCTCCTCCTCATAACCGACACTCCATTTTTGACATATTCAAACCCATTATTTAAGATGATCTTGATGATTTTCATAATTCTAATCAATATTCTAGTGTAACCCCCCTTTTTTATTCTCTTATGTGTCATATAACATTTCATAAGTAATTCCCATCTTACAATTTCATACAATGCTCTTACAACTTCTTAAATATATAAAAGGGACAACCCTAGTTCAATTAGGATTATTTAATTATTATCACCTACATCCATTCATTACATGTTATTAGTTTTTAGTTGCACACATTATTAGGAAATATGCATTGTCTAAGCAATTGGGGTATATTGCATGTTTGAGAGTGTTTTCCTTGATCTTTTATCTAGTTAAATTAATATCCTTTAAAATCTTGTTTTATGGAGTTTTCATCTTAACTCTAATATGGCTAGCAAATAAAATGACAATTGAATCATTTTTTGATATAATAGCTAATGACAACCATATAAAGAGCCACATTAAAGAAGATGAAAAATAATGATCAAGACTATGATTTAGATACATATGTTGCTAAACAAGATATTTTCCTAAATTGATAATTACGTATTGATGCACCTCTCCACCCTAAATATCCTCACTCATTGGCTAGTAATTTATATAATGTATTAGGTGGCTATCCTTAGGGAATTAATACTATTCATAATATTACCACTCTAATGGATTTTAATAATGTTGTACCCTCTATGCATCCATCTACCCTTCATCCTCTTATAATGATTCCTCCTATCATACTATAGTTACCACTTCCATGGGATCCACCACCCATGTCCTACCGCCTTTCTCTCCACTAGTATTTTTCTTATCTCCCATCCTTTTATATATGTTCACACCATTGTTACTACTAGCACTATCCTATACAGATATGTTCTTCATACCATTCCTCCTTATCCTATGAAAATCTAACCTTATAGTGTAACTTCTCCTTCCATTACCATGTCATTACCTTTCTAGACCTTCCCCTCTTTATACATTCTCCTTTTTATCCTACACTACTCCTACCACTAATATATCCCTATACCTTGGATATACTATTGAAGAAATTTAACTGACTTTCAATATCGCAAAAATTAGACCCATATTTTTAAACGTAAAATGTGTATAATAAAGCACAATCCATGCTTCCTAATTCAACTTCACTAATATCTATCGAATTAACTTAGGTTCATTACAATAAGATAATCATATAGCCATAATTAGTTGTCAAGATAATGGTAAAGTTTTCAATAGCCATATTTATCCTTCCACATGCCACCATTAGACATACACATAAGATTCATGAACATCCATACCTATGAGCATCCAAATACAAGAAATATAACTATATATATCATGCACATCATCAACATACACATAAAATATCACACCCATCATCAACACAACTAATAGTTCCCATATCATATTATCTATGTTCTCATACAAATGTGTCTTCAAATACATCAAAGCACTCATGAGTAAATCCACTCTGTAGAGCATACACAACTAAAAAGGTGCCCCTAAGGTATTTGTCTCCTATATCTATCCTCTTAGCCTATCCTTCTCTATGGATATGTTCCACTCATATCTACCACCATGAGGTGATCCATGTCTCAATCCTTGTCAAGGTCACTCCTCCTCTCTACCTATATCCTTTCTCAATGAGCTAGATCTATCACTGCTACTCCCCAAAACACCTACATTTAAATATTAAAAAAATGTTTAATAAATCATACAACATTGATTAAAACTAAATAAACAATGAAAGCATTTAATATTATAACACCTTATGAATTATATTGAATGTCCCCACCTTGAAATTTATAGCCATCGATGTCAATCACTTATTCATACTATAGCTTTGTTCTCCAAAACACCTACATTTATATAAAAGTGAATTTTTAAGAAAAATAATATTTAACCTACTTTTAACTCAACAATAATGGATGTATTTCTATCATAAACTCTTCGTACTCATAACAAAATCATGGCCTAGGTAGAGTATAAAAAATGTTGTTTCCAACCTCATATGTAAATCTAGAGTTAGAGTGCCAAAATTGTTGAATTTCATCCTTTGTGCTATTAATTAGCTTCTTATCAACTCATGGAAGCCTACTGCTAAAAGCCCAAGTATGATTTTCAATAGGACTTTCTAATCATGATCTTATTGATAGTACTTTTGATAATGTTTTACGATTTAGGCTTAATTCAAGACAAGTTTACCTTAATAATTGAGCCTTTTTAATTTTTTAATTTCTTACTAATGATGTTATTACTCTATGAGCAACTCTTTTATCTTTTTCCTTACTATTATTTACAATAGAATTGAATGCATTAAAAAAAACTTTAACAACAATATTATTTCGATCAAACTTTTTGTTTACATGAATCTTTGAAATTTATTTAGTAAAGGTCTCATTTTGTACATCTTTAGTAATTGTATAAAAATTTGGAATTTTTTGGTTAATGTCTTATTGGAAAACCATTCATTGAAAATTTTTGAAGCCCACAACCGAATGGTTTGTGATGACCTCTTGCCTTCAAGAATTTCTATTATGCTCATCAATTTCAAACCATTTTGGGGTTCTTGAATGTTTTTAAATTTTAACAAACTCATTACAAAAATATGGATTTTGAATTTCTTTTTCTTCTTCACAAAGGTTCTCTCTTCTTATGTAATTTGGAGACACATTGAGTTTCATTGGTTCATGTGAGCTATCAATTTAATCATTGTTATCAACAAGTCGATTATTGAGTGCAATTTCAATGTCATAGGGTTCATATCCACATTAGTCAAGAAATTGTTGATGTATTTCTTCTTCTTCTTCTTCTTCTATGATGCTACTCTTATCAATAGGTGTTCCATCAAATTTTACAATATTTTCACATTCATGTTCAACATTTTTATTTTCAATATTATTGTCACTTTCATTTTTTAAACATTTCATTATATTGAACATTAAAATATCCAATTTAAATGTCATTTAAGGGTAAATAAGTACCTTCATCTTCTTTCGATATATATTTATAACAAGTATATATATTTAAGGGTAAATATATATTTTTAACATATATAATATGTATGGTTGGATTAGTGAGATAGTTATAACAAGTATGCAATGAAGTCAAACTTTATTAGATTTGATTCTTAATAAATTAGTTTTAACGATTCAATTTATAGCTTTATGCAATCTATAAGTTTAAATAGTTTGATGGTATCTAAACTTTATACATATAAAAATATGATAAATGTTTGATTATTTTGCTTTCCAATCTATAATTTTTTGATGTTTTTGGCTATATAATTGAAGTTCATTTATGTTAACAACTATTAGATTAAATATTTTTATCCCCAATTATTTTCAAATAATTTTATAGTAATCTTTGTATTCTTATTCTTTCTTTCGTCGTTTCATTTAAAATTTGAACCATTTAAGAATGCTATGTTATAGATTATAGTTGTCTTCCAATTCTTTTTAAATTGTTAATGGTATGAAAATATTATTGATGAGTAGATGAATTATTACAAGTTCTATTTTAGATTTGTATTTCCTTTATCTAGATATATTATTTACCAAAGTCTCATTGCTCTTTTAGGTGTACTGTATAAATATATATATATATAACATGGAAAATGCAGATCATGTTCCTGTGCCCTATATTCTTTGTTTGCAAATACTAGTAATGAGATTAAAAATTGAGAGATTCATTAGCACAGGGTGCAAACCGGGGATATATAGTGAACCATGCATGTTAATATTGCATAGTCTAGAAAAACTAAAAGATGAACTTGAGAGGACTAGTGCATATTCCCCAGATAGAGTGATTGCTATTCTTTCCCGCATGCAGGAAGAAGTACATGGTGATGTTCCCCTTAAACAAATACAGGATAGTGTCACCAAAGAAATGATAAAAGCCACTTGTTTTCCATTTTATCAAAATGTGCATAAGGTTAGGGGATACCAGGTCACTAGATGTGTCGATCATGCTATGGCCTCATTGATCTACCCATGATTTCTCAAGCACATGGTCTATACCCAAACAATGACCCGGATTCAGTAGCATTTTGTTAGGTAGTTATATCTTTGAGGTCCATTTGGGCCTCAAGTTAATATTTGGACGATTCCACCATATGATGATGTTAATTACAGTGGTAGGTTGCTAATAGGCCCACCTATGCGTCGGCGGATAAGACCACCCACAGTGTTTAGGGTATTGGTTGGTGATAGGTCTCCTGCTCTCCACCCGGCTCTAGCCCCCATAGCAGATGAGGTTGTCGTTGCTTCCCAAAAGGAAGCAATTGACACTGTAGGTGACATTGCGGTTGCCACCACTAGGATATCTAATGATCATGTAGGTTAGTATTTGATGTCTACACATTACTGATCCATGCCATTTTCAGCACAGTGGACCGCCATGGATCATACTACGGTGGCCATTATCCCTACTCCTACAACAGTGCGCTACAAGAGATATGTCATGCATGACTCTACATTGTTTGGCTGAGGACCTGTTGGAGGCATATGCCCACATTGCATCAGACAATGGGATGGGTATAGAGCATGTTAGAGAGCATTTGAGATGCAGAGGTCGTTTAGTTCCAAGATCCCATCACTCTTAGCTGAGCACTAGTGCGCATCAGGATCCACCTACAGTTCATATGGCAGCTGCACAAACTATGGGTTTTACTGATATGTTGATTGGTTCTGGTTCATCATCACCAATGCCATCTCACCTTCATAGTCCTCTACATTCATCATTTATGACATGACATGGAATAGATTAGATGGATGCAAATGTTGATTCGTCGCTTGATCGTTTGGTGGATATGGTGGAGGCGACTATTTCAGAGGACTTAGGTCATCCGATATCAGATGATGTGCATGTATGTGTGCATGTGCATGTTTCAATTATTTTTTCATTATTTTTAATTTTTTTTAACTTGATATTCATGTAAGTTGATATATATGTGTATATATATTGTTACAGGTGGACATACCTCATATCACTCCTAGCCTTGGTTCAGATCGTGTGCATGATCGATGTGACTCTATGGATGAATCTGTTGTCAGTGGACATGTGAGTTTTACATTTTTATATAATCACACGTGTATATGTACATGCAATATATTTATGTATGGACATCTAGATTGATATTTAAAATACAAGTTCATTTAAAAATAACTTTCATAAAAAATTATTTAATATAAATTATATGTATTTAACACATCTTGTTACACAATTTTATTTGTGTGGGCTCAACACATCCATCGTGAAAGCAGACCATTCTCATTCGTGATGGCCATTCATTTAGAGACATTCATATAGCCATGCACTCTAGATTTTATGATCTACCACATGTATTTGATTATATTGATTCTGCATTAGCAGCTTGACAATGATGATTCTACCCCAGCATTTGCTTATACATACATACATTTGCTTATTTGTTGATCTTTAGTATTCGACATTTGATGATCTTTAATTTACATTTTGCTTTTATGATATGTACATATATTTTCTTATATGATATATACATACATTTGCCTCTTTGCTTATAATATGTGTTATGTTTATATGTATTAGATCCCTTTACATGTAAGTACATGTGTTTGCTTATGGACATAATATATGTATGCATTTGCTTTAAATATTCAATATACATACATGTTTTCTTATTTTATGATCTCTTACAACTTACATTTCCTTATATTCAATATGCATTTGATCTCTAGTAGAATTTTAGGGAAATCAATGCCACTTTATAATTAAGTTCATTCATGTTGATCACAATAAATATTTTTTTTAAAATGACTTAAGCAACATGAACCATTGAGTTGAGAACAAGATATAGTCTTTTTGACAAGTAACTTTAAATTCAATTCAAATATAATTTTAAGAAAATTCAATTCAAATTATATCGAGCTATTATACGTTTTTGACAAGTAACTTGAAATTCAATTCAAATATAATTAAGAAAATTTAATTCAAATTATACTTCATTATACATTTTCGACAACTAACTTGAAATTCAATTCAAATATAATTAAGAAAATTCAATTCAAATTAAATACCTCTAATATACATTTTTGACACTTTAACAAAATTCTAAAATTACTAGATATATTGTGCATACCTATGAATTAAATATGTTCAACAAACTCCACAATGAAATAACTTGTTTGTTTACTACTTGATTCATTTAAACTAGGATCTAGTTATTCCATGTACACTTGAATAATTTTGATTCACTTGGAGTGCAGATTTTGGAGAAGAAGTTTTTGCACATTTATGAAGGAGGCAAATATTGGAGCTCGACAACTTTTCATTTTTATCAATCAAGGAAAAATTTGGAGGATAATTTAACTAAGTTGGTAGAGGACTTGTTTTGAGTCATCTTTAAGTTGAAGAAGAAATGGGACAACAAAGAAAAAGAAAAAAATGCGTCTCAACGAAAATTGTCAAAAGAAGAACAAAAAGAGGCTGACCAAAACTTGAAAATTATCACAGAAAGCAACAAGGTACATGCTTGTTTCTCTCTCTCACTCTCAAGTGTTTAGGACTTCATTTTGAAGGTTTCCTAACCATCATTGCACTTGAATGACTATAAATACTTTAAATGCCTCGTCATCTTGGTCATGCAAGTTGCAATGTTTATATGATCCTTGACTCCAATTCCTTTAAGCCAATTCTTTTTGTTTCAATATTTGTGCTTTGTGTCTTTTGGTCTTTTTATTTTCATCACTTCAACAAGTTCTCAAATTATTTTTATGTTTTATGCTCTAGGATTCCTCGTTTCGAGTCGCAGCCAAATCTAGATATTGGATCAAACAAATCCATTGAAGAACACATGGACCTTGAAGTTAGATAGGAGACCTAAGTTCAAACAATGCTTGTTGGAGAGGGGTCAAGATCACTTCCTTCTACTGGTATGGATGAGCATATAAAAATAGCACAAACTTCTCACTTATAGCTCATCATGTTTTATCAATTTGTTTGCTTGCATACATAAACTTCACTTATATATTTAACATCATCTCTCACTTTTGTTTGCAAAATATTTTGTGACACATGTGTAGGAAGGGCTCAACAAGAAGGAAGTTTTCATGCTCAAGTCGAACCAAATGTAGACATTGTATCAAATGAATCCGTTCAAGAATGCATGGTCCTTGACGATAGGGAGGAGGCACAAGTTCAAACAATGCATGTTGGAGAGGGCTCGATCACTTCCCACCGGTATGGAGGAGCACATAAAACTAGTTTGAGAAGGTGGGGAAACAAATTTCTCATAGAAATTTAGATCATTTTACTTGAAATGGATATGTGGAGAAATCAAATATTATGCCAACCAAATTATAATAAGAGAAAGAGGTCAATGACTAAATTGTGAAATGGAATGGATCAATCATCTTGATACACTTGAAAAAACCCAATTGTTATTATGTTTACTTCTTCGTGATGAGCTTAAAGAGTCATTACAATTGTTGGGTGTACATTTGGCATCAAATAAGAAGAAACACATGGGATTACACAAGGATATTGTTCAAAATGTTAAAAAGGGTTTAGATTCCATTGGGAAAGGATCTCGAACTGTGGATAAGGCCACTACAAGAAGGGTGATGTTGACATCTATTGTACATCAAGATATAGCAAGAAAAAGAAAAATGTCTGCACTTTCAACTGAAATTGGTTATAGTAGAACCACATTGATAAAATATGAGAAAAAGAGAAAGTTTTGGATGAGAGTTTAGAAGGCAATTGGGCAATTATGTGTAGAGCTCCCCGTTCTGACAGGATTGAAGATGTTGTTAGGAACTTGGTCTCAAGTTTTTGGCATGATCAGACTCGTCCATCATCAAATACTAGAGATGTCATGAGACACAGGATTGGACCTGGTATTTATGAAAATCATATCAAACATTGGCTAGACATAACACAATTTGAGATGTATATGAACTTTTGTAATGCATATCCTCATATAAAGATTGGGCAAACAATGTTTCAAAGGTTAAAATATATTATGTGAAGATAAACAAGTTTTTTGAAACTTCTGTTATTATTACATTACATTGAATTCGGGATTCTCTACTATCGTGTGTTTCAAAGATGAGAGAAGAAAGAGGGTTTCAAATGTAACCCTAAATAGGAAAAGTTTGTTCATAAAGTCTATATTATGTGATCATGAAAATGGACTCAAATAAATGATAAAAAGGAATTTAGGAGACGTGGAAATTCTAATAAATTTCCTTCAAGAATTGAGTGACACCGAATTTTAACAAAGATGAATTGCAAGCTTTAGTACTATTTTCGAGAGTTTATTTGTTTCAATTCTTTCATAGATCAAGTTATTTGGATTCTCTTTGGATGTAATGTTTCATTGATCAAGTGTGGTTTATTATTATTCACATATTTTACTAACACAGTACAAGCATGTAGTTGCAAATTTTGGGAAAGAATCCAATAAGGTTGAACTATGTAGAAGAGGAGATTCCCATTGGAAAATTTATGGAAGATTTTTGAAAATTGACACAACCATACATACATCAATTCCTTTTTGCTAAGTGGCAAGCAGCCAACAATTCCAAAGATTGAGATACTTTCCCACATGGAACAGTTCTATCAGTAGTTGACTTTGTAGAAAATTACTCCTTTCTACATCACAAGGAGATTCAATTAGAGTATTACTTTTCAAAGCATATCACTATTATAGTTCATGTGTGTTATCGACATGCACAATCAAAATTGGATGGTGTTGAGAGTACATATGAAGAACAAGCCATTAAGAAAGAATATCACTTTTATATTAGTGATGATAAAGAGCATGACACACTTTTTGTCCAACATTGCTTTACAATATTTTTTGAGAATTTGAGAAGCAGGGGTGTAAAATTTGAAAATCATTTTGTATGGTCAGATGGATGTGCCACACAATTCAAATCTTCATGGCCA
>VDFB02160730.1:0-11594 GCA_007258455.2 Sequoia sempervirens | reverse complement strand
GAAATTGAAGTGTCTCCAAATCTCTAGATTTCAACACCATTAGAAAGAGCTCAATGTCCTGATTCCAACGCAACTTGAATGGAGTCAAACAGAGCTACGGAGCCCAAGTTATTGCCGGTCAAAGTTCAGTCAACAATTGGTCAACTCAGGGCCCAGGGCAAGAAAAAAAGGTCAAAATTTGATGTCACCAAAAGTGGTCAAAATTGATGTCAATGTGAAGAGCACGACAAGAGCTTTCCGACGGTGTTCATTT
Source organism: Sequoia sempervirens (assembly GCA_007258455.2). Classification (NCBI taxonomy): domain Eukaryota; kingdom Viridiplantae; phylum Streptophyta; class Pinopsida; order Cupressales; family Cupressaceae; genus Sequoia; species Sequoia sempervirens. The sequence continues at coordinate 11,341 of VDFB02160730.1, read as the reverse complement.
TGCGCAAATCGGAGCTCGTATGTGCAAGATATGGAAGGTCAAAGCTCGTGGTTGACTAGGTTGACTTGAAGGTACAATGATGATGTCAGCATGACGTCATCATGCTGACATGGATGAATCATGAGGTGACACATGGTGGCTTCCCAAAGTTACACGTGGCGGCAATTTTTTGGACATGGTTTTATTTGAAAAAATATATTAAAAAATAATAAATAAATTAATAACAGCCATGCCCTCCATTTTAATAATTAAATCACTTCCTTAAGAAAAAAACGTGGCCCTCCCTATAAAAGGGGATCGCCATTATTTAAAAAAAAAAAAATCATGCTATTTTTTAGGCTACCTTTTTTTTAGGGAAAACAAATTGATCCCTATTTTTTTAGGGATGTAAATAGCTTGTAACCAAACTCATCCCCTATTTTAAATGAGAATTTCAAACCAACATTGTATATTGTATGGTTTTAAAATACAAGTGGCATTGGATGGTTTTGTGGAAATTTGGAAACGAAATACTCCTTAATTTAATAAATTCCCTCCAAGTTGTAAAACAATAATCCTTTTAAAATGATTAGTTGTAACTTATGGAAACAAGAAAAGCTCGAGAATGAATAATTGGAAGGGCTTAAATTAATTTAGGGGGATTTATATTCAAATAAGGGAGATTTTTAAATATTATTATGTAAAAATGGAGATTTGGAAAATATTGTAAATCAATTGGTTAGTAACCAATTTGAGCCATTTTTTTGTATTTAAAGGGGGTGAAAGGGAGAGAGTTAGGCTAAGTGTGATTTGAAGTGTTTTTTGGAGGAGAATTTTGGTGAAGAATTTTTTGGTGTTTTATCTAAGCATTTTGGTGAAGGAATTTCTGGTGAAGCGAGAGGAGGCTATTCTGGAGATTTTATTCTTCATTCCTGCACTTCGAAAAGTGGCGTTGTGTGGATAGGGGTGATTTTGTAACTCATTGTACTTGATTTTGGAGATTAATCGGATCGGTCTTACTCCATTGGAGTAGACCCAGAGATGTAGTCACATTGTGGCGAACTCCGTAATCAAACTCTATTTGCATCTCTCTCTTTCTTTCTCTCACTTTCTCTTTCATTATGTTTTTATCACCTTGTCATTTTACTCTATGAGTTAATTTCATGTTATTAACTCGGAATAATCATTGTAAAAGCAAGCATTTCAATATCAAGTAGAATAGTCTAGGATCCCATACGCATCATTTGTCTAGGAAAAGGAAGGTTGTACAACTTAGTGTGCCCAAACAAGATATGGTAGTTCAGTTATGATAGAGAACCCCAATCCCAAAGATGAAGAAATTGAAAACTACTACAAGATTGGTGGATGACACAAAATCAAGAAGTCTCCAAGTTGAGATTGTGCATTATTTGACATAAAAGGACATCACTTAGGTAACATGAGGTGAATTTTAGGTCAATAGGATAGATCTTGGACCCCCTACTATAGAGGGGGACATTTAAATATTTTAGGTGTCTAGATTTAGAATGGTTGAAAGGTCGAAAAAGGACAAAGAAAGTAAAGATGAACTAAAAGGTCAAGTCTAGGATTTAACTGAATGTCTAAGGTATATTTTTGAGCTCATCCCTCAACCTCTATCTTAGGTGAGTTCCTCTATTGAATCCTTAACCATGATTGGAAAAGAAGTCGTGACCAAAATAAAAAGTAGCCAAACTCTAAGCAAGGTTGTGAAGGAATGGAGTGAGTGTTTTTCTAAGAAGGGGAGTCTTGTTATTTTTCAGTCTATGAAATGTCTCCAGAAAGTAAGTGTATGGAAAACTAATTTGGTGGCATAGATTGTCGCTATTGAAAAAGAAGAAAAGTTGTGGAACAATTATCAGAGTGAACTAAAATTAATGTTAAACTGGGATATGGAGAAGCTAGTCATAGAGTAGATTATTTCTAATCCTTTAGAAAATTGTTTTGCAGTATGAAACAAGGGCGTAGAATGGAAATTGTAGGTTGCTAGACAAAACTTAAAAAAGATAAGGGTAATTGTAGATGAATGCATTTCCATTTGAGAATAAGCACATCTACTTTTTTTGCTCTTGGGTTACAATGGGACAAAGGTGAGATTAAGGATGATACAAATATCAAAGTTCTGATAGATGGTTTCCATAAAATAGTCGAGGGTACCCTTGATTCACCTTCATTTGATGCCAAGTATCTAAAAATCTTAGCGATCTACACTTGGTCTACACTTGGTCACATCTCAAGCAATTGATCATATGAAAGCTTGTGAACAATGTATTGAGATGGTTTAAGATAACCAATTATCATGGATGGTATGAATGACAAATGTGACTATTCCTCAACATAAAGAACTGTTACATATCCTCAAGGATTTTCAAGCCTTGTGAAAAAGACCTGTGGTGACTCTGAAACTTGGAAACGAAGCAAGGCCATCATGACGGCTCAGTTCCTTTTATTTTATTTGTTACCTTTTTGAATTTTGGTCAATTATGAAAAAAAAGAGGAAGTTACTCATCTGCCTATTTAATGGTATATATTTTCATATGTGATCTCTATCTCTAGACACTTTGAACTGCTCAATACGATATATTTTTGTTGTGAATAAAATTACTATTTGTCTTTGTGCATTCAATTTTTGAAGTTTATTTGGGTTCTTGAATATTTGTGTTTGAGAATGTCTTAATGGAATATCTTATCTTCATGTAAGTGGTGAAATTTTCTTCATACTCAATTTCATTTCTTTGATGGTATTGGGTGTACTAATTCCTGAATAGTTTAGCTAAAATTAGTCTTTGTGCCAATTATTCTTACTTGCCAGATCTTGCATCTAATATTTAGGAATTTTCCTGATATTTGGTTTTCCTTTACTGCTTTCTAGTTAAAAGCATACATGATATTTGATTTTAGCATTTAAATTCATTGAAAACCTTGTGAGGGAGTTGTGCATTGGAAAAATGCAGAGGATATTTGTCTTTGTTTAAAGGTTAATATTCAAAGCTATTTGGTTCATTTTGGAAACTTTTGGATGTGGAATTGTGATATCTCAAGGTGCCCAATCTATTGGACAACATATTTTTGGTGACTGTACTAGGGATCAAATTGTATATTTTTGGGTTGTCTTGTTTGGGCATACTTCACGAGTAATTCAATTAATCCTAGATTCTCATAGATTTACTAGAGGGGAAAGAAGTAGGGAAGTTTCTGATCCTATTTTTGAAACCATAAAAAGAAGTAATTTTTCCTATATCATTTCCTCTAGGCGAAGGGTTGGGGCTAGAAGTAGACCCACCTCACCTACTAGAACACCTTCAAATCACTCCATCTCCCAAGCATGCATTTTGCACGAAACTGTTCTACTAGTTGTAGTTAATTTTCCCCTTAATATGGCTAATCAACCACCCATTCCTTGGGGTGCTGCTATTGGCCCCTTGTAGTTGGGAAATAACTTGCATGATTTACCTAAGGGCTCTCGTAAGAATTTTCCTAAATTTCAAGGAGATGGAAATATTTCACCAAAAGAACACATTGATGCTTTCTTTGCTACATGTGACATCCTTGCAGTACAAGAAGATGTAGTAGTTAGATTGCTCATAGAGTCTTTAGCTAATGCAATGACACAATGGTTTTACCAGCTGCCTCACAAATGTATAACTAATTGGGCCACAATGTGTAGCAAATTTGAAGTGAGATTCAAAAGCATAGATGATGACCTAACTCTAATGGCACAAGTTATTCTGATGAAGAAAGAAGTGAATGAGTCTATGAGAGACTTTATGGCCAAGTTTAACAAGATAGTGAATCGAATTATGATTTCTAAGAGACCCTTTTAGGAAATGCAAAAAATGTTTCTTAATCAATGCACAATACCTTGATATTGGTCTTCTTTTACAGAGGAAACCATTGAATACTTTGGAGGCTACACAAGCATTGGCCGTTGAATTAGAGGACGATTTCATTTTAGTAGGGAAATGAAAAAAAATAATTGCATATGAACAAAGCACTTCCTACTACTTCCCCTAATCCTATGATCTAGAGATTGGCTAATGATGTAATTTCTCTCAAAAGGTAGATGTCAAAAGGAAACTAGCCAAGTATCAAGATATCTCCAGGAGAGTGAATTTTCAACCAGGAAATAAGACACTATCTTTTCCTCCAACTCAATAGAGGCTAGAAATTGAAGCTCCTTCTATAGATAATAAAAAGAACATGTGTGTCTTTCACCTCACATGTAATCACGATGGTGCTAACTACCCTTAAATGAATAGGTTTATGCAAATAACCACTACCAAAGAGGTTATTGAAGAGGTCACAGAGGAAGGTACTTCATCTAATCAATATGATGACTCTGCAAATGGATACTTATAATTTGAACCCGATGATGATAGAAGAGATGTTTACATCACTTTGGATGATGCTACTTGTGTTGCTATTACCTGAATCCAACAACATCACAATAAAATAGGTACTCCAAATTCCCCTAAGGTTTTACTTACAAAAGCTAGTGCAATTTTTGAGGGTGAAAACATCTCACAAAGTGTGGTTAATAGCTCTCCTAAAAATCCTATCGTATCACCCCTAGATGGTTAAGTAGGGGATTTCGATATTATGGAATTTTGTAAAAATACTAACGGTATGTATAGGATCATGATGGGCCAAAAAGTGGCAATATGATGCCCGTATGTGTAGGGTATGTGGCTGAAGATTTTTTTTACCCAAAATTGATGAAACAAAAAGGGTTTTTAAAGGAGATTCTCAGCTTTCCACCAATATAAATTATGCTTTACTTTGAATTTAATAAATAATTATTATTCATTTTCTATTTGAATTATGACTAAAGTCTGATTGATAGGATGATTGAAAAACATCTATAGCTTTCAAATGGTATCACATTTTTTGAATCCAAACATGTGTCACATTCTATGCTTCACATACTATAGGATTTAAAAAATGAATTTATGAAATTTGACCAAGTTATGGTTTTCACATACAATTTTTATCTTTTAAAAGTTGTAATAAAAATCTCATAATTAATTATTTACTTTGAAAAAATTACAAAAAAATATGAATCACTTCGAACATGAGTCTTCTACTTATATCTAAAATCTTATAAAAAAATTCATTATCATTTTATTGTGGTTAGGTGGTCAAACAAACACCTACTTCTTATTTTTTCCTTGAAATTTAAGTTCTATTACATTGAAATTTCAAATTTTCACCAAATAGATTTAAAAAAAAACCTAGTAGTTTAGAAACTACATTCAATTTTATGCAAATTCTATTCTTACATATTTTTGAAATAAGGGTATATGCAGATTATCATGGAAAAGCAGCCCTAAGTGGCTAAAAAATTCGTAGTAATCGAGTTAGGCAACTTGACTAAAAATTTGAATAAGTTATTATATTATTTCAAAAAATGTAAGAATAGAATTTGTAGAAAATTGAATGTAGTTTCTAAACTACTTAGGTTTATTTTAAAAAAATAAATCTATTTGGTGAAAATTTGAAATTTCAATGCAAAAGAGGCTTTTAAATTTCGTGGAGAAAATAAGAAGTAGGTGTCTATCTCCCTTCACCTCTAACCTCAATAAAATGATTATATTTTTTTATAATTATTTTAGATATAAGTAGAGGACTCATGTCCGAATGTGATGAATATCTTTTTGTAATTTTTTTCTAAGTTACTAATTAATTATGAATTTTTTATTACAATTTTTAAAAAATATAAAAGACTCGTATGTCTAACCACCTTAACTTGGTCAAAACTTCATGAATTTTATTTTTTTAATCCTATAGTATGCGAAGCATAAAATGTGATGCATGTTTTGGATTCAAAAAATGTGATACCATTTGAAAGCTATAGATGTTTATCAATCAGCCTATCAATCGGGACTTTAGTCGTAATTCAAATAGAAAATGAATAATAATTATTTATTAAATTCAAAGTAAAATATAATTTATATTGGTGGAAAGATGAGAATATCCTTTAAAAACCCTTTTTGTTTCATCAATTTTGGGTAAAAAAAAGTTGTTAGCCACATACCCTATGCATACCCATCATATCACTAGGGATTTTAGATTTTGGTGGATTTCAGGGAATCCGGCCTATGAAGGATTCCATGAAGATGGGAAATGAATAGATTAAAAGATTCTAAATTTTTCCTTATTAATGAAAATACATTTTTAACATTTAAAATTCCATCCATTATGTGCAATTTATACCCATACTATCTCATACTGCTTTGTACAATGGAGGTCTCAAAATCTCAGGAAATCCACCCATAGATGGAATCCATGAAATTCAAAGACTTGAGGAATCCATGGCAGAGTGGATTTAGCAAAATATTGCTATTTAGGTTTTCCACAGGACTAAGGATTACGTGAAAAATAAGTCATCGGGCTTTCCATGATGGAACAGGTTTAGTGAAGAAATACTTCAGGTATTCCAAGGCTTAAAGGATTTCATGAAAATTTGCAAAACACGCTCTAACTCCTTAGAATCACAAAAAAAGATCAAACTACATTCTTTTATCATATGCCTAGATTCAATTTGCAACCTTACCATAAAATTGACAATTAAAATCAAGATCAAATTGAAGTCTATGGATTAACTCAACTCTTGACCTATGAGCTTGATCACCATATATCACAATAATGGCCTTCGAAATAGAGCAAGCTAGGTTTTACCCATGAATGTACCTATCAAATTTAAATTCATAAAATAATGGGTGAATTGGTTATTTCAATTCAAATGTGCCCTAATTCATTGTTCAAACTCAAAACCCACAAAATGCATAATGAAAACCTAAACTCTAGTTCACCACGATATGAACATTGATGGCCTAATTTTGATTCATTACTTCGAATGATCATGAAAGAAAATATAGTTAATATCAAAGCAATAATCTAACTAAACCAATGATAACCATTTGCAAACAAATAAATTTACAATTGAGTTCAAATGAAAATGCAACACAAAATGAAATAAGCTCAAGAATGCAGAAAACCATTCAAGTTGTGACCTCAACCAATCAAACAATTAAAATCCATGCTATAATCACTCACAAAATTTCACAAAGAAGCTTGAAACCCTACCTTGTAATGTAGACGATGGCGATGAAGCACAAGATGCACACCCAAAATTCTTGTCAATTGATAAAATGCATCATCACAATACCAAAGTCTAATCCTTCAAATCACTAAGACACTCAAATATTCTCCAAAATGCTAATTCTTAAAATGATGAATGCCAAATGACACCAAAATAAGATATAAATTGTACAAAAAATCTCCATAAAACTTGCATTAATGACAACTCACACAATTATAGAGATTTGATAAATGAAGTGACAAGACACTTCAACTAGGATTCGGGGATTTCATTGACTGATGAATTTCTCAAAAAAGAAAACCTCACAAATTCTGGGTGATGAAGGATTTGGCGAGAGGGCACTATGGGGAATCCAACTAGCCATGGAATCCACAAAAACTCATGAGTTCGGGTAATCCAACCCTAGGCGGATTCCGCGAGACTCTCCTACACTTAGCTAAATTTGATATCAAGTAAAAATTCAATAAATCCAGTGACTTCATGCATTCATATAAGATCAATTATTGCAAAGTGAACACACCTAAGGTACAGATAAGGTCAGTACAACCCACTGGGTGAAGTGAATAAAAATTTCAAGGACCCAACCCTTTAGGGGAAAAGGAAAAACCTAAAGCAAAAACAAAAAGCGAAAGCAAGAAAAGAGGGTCTCCGCCTTCTATGGGGCATGTGTGAAAATAGCACAACAAAGAAAAAGTATGGTCTCATGAATGAAGAATGGTAGGGTGAATATAGAAATTCTTAATTCAAAATATTTTGAAAGTTTTTTTTTAGTTATTAAAAATTACTAAGACTCTTTATAAGAAGTAATTGATTCATTAATTTACATAGGGGAAAATTAATAACATAGTGTACTAAGTTCCTAAGGTCTTTATCTTACTATTTAAAATCTGTTTATTTATGTCTATGTCTTACCTCTATTCTAGACTCCATGTTTTGAAGTATAATATTTTACAAATGATCTAAAGTTTCACAATATCCATACCAGCATGTACCTTGTATTACAGACTGAGTGATTAAGAAAAATTGGAAAAAATATTACAATAGGTTTAGTATTGCATAGAAATAAAAATATTATTGCATTTAAATAAAATATTATGGACAAGAATTTTTGTAACACATGTATTTAAATCCTTACATTTAATCAAGGAATGTCTTTGAAAGGTCATTGCTTGCTAAAACTAGTTTCAAGTTGATATTTAAAATTTTATGACAAGGGTCTTAATGCCTGCTAATGAATTGCATACTGATTATATATGTTATTGCTTAAAACATTAAATATTTGAATGGATGAAATATTTTGATTTCATTAATTATACAAAAGGATAAAATGTGTTTTATTACTAAGACTATTATGTTTGTTAATGTATTTTTAAGTGTGTTTTTACCATGATGTAATTGTATCCTTGAGTGTCCTATAACTGATATTATCATGTATATTTTTGTATCATGAACATTTTCTTTCTATTTAATTAAGATGTATAATATTGTCTTCTTTGAGTGTTTATGGAAATTTACCTTCGTGGATGGGTGTCGAATGTGGGTATCAAGGAGTGTAGATTATGTTTTTCTAGATCTACTATTATATTGTTGTAAATGGTATTATTCTTGGCTAAGATTTATAGATCATTGATATTAATGTACTAACTTATATTATTGCTCCCTACCATATCCTAGCATTGTTAATTAAATTTTCTAATTTGATAGAAATGTATGTAGATATGTTAGGAATGCACCAAATTCCATATTGTACATTGATTTATTTTTTCTAAGCATCTTGTGTAGGGTCAGTGGTTCTTCATGCCAAGAAGATCTCTCTGAGGAAGCGTAAGCTTCATGGTTGTGCAAAAAAGGTGCCTAGACCATGTTCTCATCTACTGATTTGCAAATGAATATGTGAGAATCAAAGGCAATAAAAGACCTTATTATTTTCATCTCCACATAATTTTTAATTTGTTATTAGCATATGCATTCAAGATTATACAACTCTGTGGATGATTCCAATGTATTTGTACATTATGTGTACTTTCATTGTATTATTCTAACTTGTTGGTGATGAACCACCTAGGCCAACCTTTGTACCTCATTGAGTCTATGTAATTTCCATATGTAAGAATGTAATGCCAAGTGATGACATGTCTTGTAATGAAGTATTTTCCTTGAATTACTATAAATGAATTCATTTCTTGCTAATATATAGTTTATTTATTGTTATTTGAGATCTATACCTTGCATTTGGTATCAAAGCTCTAGGTTAAACACTAGGGCCTTCGTTAAGTATGCCAAGATGTAAAATCTAATTCAAATAATTTCATAGCCATTATGGAGGCGCTAGGTTCTTTGAGTTATGTTTTTTCCTTGTGGTTTAGAGTACTTGGTGTAGGATTTTGCAAGTACTTGTATTAGTGAGTCAATGTTTGGCTCTTTGATGAGTGTTATGGGTGGCATTTAGTGAGTTCATTATAAACCAACCCATGTTGTGTATTTTATGAGGAAGATTACACCTTATACTTTATGAATTTGATGGGGATGGAAAGATAGCCCTAAATAGTCTTGTTATTGGGGAATGCTATCTCTTTCTTGTGTCACTTTCTATGTGAGAGTTCCAGATGGATCTTGAATGCATGTTTGTGTTGTGGTAACAAAAAATGTGCCATTTTTATCTAGTATGATATTTTTGACAAATGATTTCTAGTGAGGGTTAGTTATGCCCTTGAGCTTTTAGAGAAGTGCTTCCATGTGTGATTACAATCTTAGTGTCTTGATTTAGTTTAAGTTTGAATGCATGCCAATCCTTGATTGGTCTTGATTATACTTGTTTAATTTCTTGGCTGTATTTATATTGATACATTGATTGGAATTGGTGATAGTATTTTGACTCATAATAGAGTATTATGAAATGAATTATGTGACTTATGCATTGAAAGCACTATGAGTATGATTGAATTATAAAAATATGTTTTTTTTCCTAATCATGTTGCCTATGATGCATTATGCATTGTATTCTTAGTGAAGTATTACCATATGCATGAAGGGATTATGTTAGTGCATGGATGGAATGATTTTTTTTATCATAATAGAATGTTTGGGTCAAGGAATTATGTCCCTAAATCATGTTGTCCATAGAATTTTCATAAGAACCTAGATTGGGTATTTGGAATTGTTTTCCTCCTGCATGAACAATATGATTAATTGTTAAAGGTGTAGTATAGGAAAATGCATAAACCTGTATTTTCACACTTGTTTGGGTCCACCTTTCTTTGTTTATCCTTATTTATGTCTTAATTGGTCCTATTTTTCATCCATAAGCCTAATGATTATATCTTTTTATGGCTAATCATGGCAAACCTCAAAGTGGAAATGATAATTTAATGATTTTGGCTATGCATCCCTGATTTTTGGATCGAGACTAAGACATCACCTAGGGATTATTTTTCCTCTAAAGTTCTTGGTACCCTCTTTTCAAATGCACCTTAAATGGGCCCCTTTTTGGAGTCTATGCCTTGAGTTTCATGCCCCGAGACTAAGATGCCACCTAGGGTATCTTAGTCCCCCTTAAGGTAATTTCAAGATTTAATTTCAAATATTGGTGGGATTTAGCCTCCTTTAATTAATTAATTCATATGTCAGCTTGTTGTCATGTAATTTATGGATATTAAGCATGGATAAGTATAAATACAAGGTTCTTTCTCTCATTTTCATATACCAAGCAAGATAACAAGAAATCTAAGCATTCAAGAATTTGAGCGTTCAAGAGAAATTCATCAAGCATTTGGAGCCATCATCAAGATTCAAGCGTCATATCAAGGATATTCTTGCATCATGTGTATTTTTGAGCTAACATTTGTGATGTAGGGTTTTGATTCAAGCAAGCAATTCAAGTCATCATCTATCAGGTATTCAAACATTTCAAGATCTACATTCAAGCTAGCCATTTCACACAAGTTTAAAGATTTCATTATAAGGGTTTGGTGAGTTGTAACATTGCATGTTTTTCATTCATCATTTCCCTTCATTATTTCATTTTCTGTTTAATTATTTTCCAAACACTGGTTTTATGCAAACGTTCATTTGCCAATCAATCGCCTGTCTCTTTTTCCTCTCTTGCATGTTTGTGTTTATAGATTTAGGTTGAAGAATTGAAGATCATATGAAGTGAAAAGTTGTAAAGTTGCAAATTTTTCATCTTCATAGAAACTCACCTATAGGCCAGATCTAGAAGTTTCAAAACCTAAGATCAAAGAA
>VDFB02160729.1:0-43108 GCA_007258455.2 Sequoia sempervirens | reverse complement strand
AGTATCTAAGAATCAAAGTAAAGGTGGTTGGAGGAATGAAGTGGCATCAAACACTTCATGATTTTTCAAATATATAGATTCATTTAAACAAAAGTGGGTTTAAATCAATCTACTAATCAATTGAAAGAAAAAATAAAATTTAGATTCCAATAAAATATTAACAAAAATAAAGTGTATGACATATACCAAAATCAAGATTTCTTTATGGCCATAATATTTTTGCATGAAGGCCACATTGATCCTAACACCATGATTCCCCCTACTATATTCAACAATTTTAAATGAAAGTAGAGGAAGTAATTTTTTTGGTTAACATTAGAAGAGTTCATTTGAAGAAATATAATTTTTTGGATCATCTCCAAATCACAAATCTACATAAGTGTATAGGAAAAGAAGATGGCACACAATGAGGAAAGTATGTATGTTGGACCAACATTATGATGGTACAATTCCTTGAATATTTTGCATCATCCCCAAATAATAATATAAAAATTTAATATAAAGGAGGAGGATGAGATGGATAAGAAACAAAAAAAAGGATAGTATATTTTAGGGTAAACATGATAAAGGTGAAGCACTTTGAGTATTTGCTTCATCACCAAATTCATAGGAAGAAGGAAAAATGTGCAAGATTCACTAATGAACTCAAGCAAGAAGAAAGATAAATTATTGCTTGATTATGGTTGAAAATGAATTTTTTATATTCCGCATTGAGACGTACAATGAGAGACCTTGGATATATAGGCAAGGTGATGAGGTAGGATGAACTAAGTTGATGCCAAGTGTCTTAACCCTATGATGTGTGACAACTAGAGGATAAGATCACATGTAGACTAGAAAGATTCCTATAGCCATAAGTAAATTTAAAATGTGAACATGTGTGAATAGCTCCTAACTAATGACTTGTTAGATAGAGTGTTTTTTCACACTACAAAATTGGAAACTAGATAGGAAATACCCCTATTCACATCAACACTACCAAAGAAATAGCACAATACAAAAACATGCAAATAAATGGAAGAGAAATTATAGTTTGTTCAACATTATAAGTCATTTTAAAGTATGCTTATAAATTTTCACCATTCTAGGAGCACAAGGAAACATAAAAAAATAGAAGAGGGATAAAAGGATGAGACAAACACAAACAAATATATGGTATTCTTAATATTTTGTATTGACATGTACCCATGTTCTTGACTTTGCATCAATTAATAAAGGTGTGAAATAAAATATGACACATGGCACAAGAATATATAAGCAAAATAACTATATGAAATTGGCCAATATAGTTAGTGTGGCACTCTTCTTAAAAAAAATCTTCATTCTTGGAATCCTATAAATATGTAATGAAGCAAGATAAATCAAGGATAATATATATTTATAATAAGAAGGTGCCTTGAGAAGAAGAGGGCTTGATATTAATGTATCTAATAGAGGAGGGATGCCTAACTTGGGATTAGGAACCCAAACTTTCTTACATTTAGAATACTTTTCAAAAGTGGGTGTTAGAGGGGAAGAGAGAATAGGAGGTTTAGAAGTTGCAAAAATAGGTGTGATGGATTTTGGTGGAACCTTGGTCTTGGATGAAGTACACATAATTTTAAGAGGGGGAAGGATAAGTTGGATGTGAATGTAGATTTAGGAGTATTTTTTGGTTTATGAGATAAGTTGTGATTTAGAAGGAGGTTAAGGTGGTTATAGAGTAAATTTTGGGGGAATATTAAGTGTAGGAAGAAGTGGGAGAAGTGTAGATAAAGAAGTAATAGAATTAGATTTGTGACTATTAGGACTAGGTTTGTACACTATGAAAGTCATAATACTAAGTTTTTTTATAATTAATATTTATAATATATTAAAAACAATTTAGTCACTTGGAAAACTATTCCCCACTTAGAAGGAATCTTGATATTCCTTAGTTGGCACTCTTTGTCATACATTATTTATCATAGAACAATTATAATCTAATTAATTAAATAGAACATTAGTAGGAGGACTATGAATATCATCTTAGATTGCTTAGATATATATGTTTGTAAGAGGTGTGTATTTTTAATTATATCCTCTTATTAGAGCACTTGGGAGTTAAATTGGATCCCTTAGTCATAAAAGTCAAATAGCCAATCAGTGAGTTACTATTCTTGGAGGGGTTACACTTGGAAAGGGAGCATGGACCTCCAATTTGGACTAGTTGGACCAAGACTTGGCTCACAATTTTTAGTCTATGGTTTTGGTAAACCTTTGATGGTTTTTTGGGTCTCATTGGCCAATATAGTGAAGGTTTGTATGGAAGTTAACTTTTGAACTTTATGGAGGGTTATGCTATAAAATTTCATCCAAATGTATAGCATAAACCTATAGTGATGATTAGGATAGAGGTTGGGATCATCATAAAAAAATTCCTTTTATTTCTATTTTTCTTTTGTATGTCTCTCTTGTTTCATTATTCTACACAAAATATTATAGATTTGGATTATATTATATATTGTTTTCTTCTTTAGATTAAGTATAATTTCATTACATTTACTTTTATTTGGTATTAGACCTTGGAAAACTTGTTACATTTATGGGAGGAGTGGGTTATTGTCATTAATCCTTGCTTGAGCAGAAGTATTATAGTGTGGTCTTATTTTTTGGGAACAATGATGGCATGCACATTTAGAATAGAGGTTGAGACATTCAATAACACTAACTTTGAGCTATGGAAGCTCAAGATTAAGGGTCTTATTATTTATAGAGACTTGTAAGTTATAATTTGGCTAGAAACCCTCTTGAGTGAATGATGAAGGTTAGGTAGTGATTGATAGAAAGGATGGAAACATATTATGTATGTATCTTTCTAATTTAATACTCATGAACATAATAGGAGAGACCATCACTAGCAACCTATGGAAGAATTTGTGTAGTTTATATCAAACAATTTCCCTTGTTAATGTGTGTTTTTATGAAATATTTTGTATTCCTTAAGAATGAGTAATGGGGATTCTATAAAAGAGAACTAGAATTACTTCAAAAATATTGTAAGCTAGTTAGTCTACATGGATTTAAAATGGGGGAGAAATATCCATATATAACACTCATATATTATTTTCTTGATTCATGGAACTACTTGGTTATGGTGATCAATCGTACCATCTCAAATCTAAAAAATAATGAGGTGGTTGTTGTGTCACTCTCAATGGATATGAGTTCTAAAACATCATAATCTATCAAAGATGATTTTATGTTAGAGGTTGTTTGAATGATAATGGAAAGAATAAGAAAGAAGACAAGAAATATAATTTTAAGGGGATATATAAGCTTCCAATTAGACCTAAGGTTAATTGTTGGAATTGTAGAAAATCTAGCTATATTAAGGACTACAAGGATAATATGACTAAGAAAGAATCCAATGATTATTTAGACTTGAGAACCTCTAATGAATATATTGTTGATGTGATCATTACATTCCTTTCCACATATCCATGTGAAGATGCATGATTACTCAACTTTTAAAATTCCTTCTTCATGACATCCCATAGGGAATGGTTTTATAACTATGATAACTTTAATGGTAAGAAATTGTATCTAGAAGAAAAATTATATCTCAATATTATTGACTATGGTAGATTCATGCTTACTTTTGGAGATGGGACGATCAAATATATTTCTTGTGTTTTGTACATCTTAGATTTGGTGAGGAACATGTTAGTAAGAAAGATGAATCATGTGAGTGTGTAGGTATTCTATGGTGAGCATAAATGTGAGATGGTTCATGGATTCATTCTTCTAGATAAGGGGATCAATATGGATACTTATTTCATATTAATGCAGGCACAATTGAATTTAATGATTATGAAGATTCTATTTTTTTTTAGATATAAGCTTCCTGCAATGAATACTCTATTGTATATTAGTGTATGAGCCACATTTTTTAGAAAGGCCTTGGACCTTAAAATATAAGAAATTAGTAGAGAGGCTAATTAATATTTTTCATAAATTTGAAATCTATGAATATTGTATATATGGAAAGTAAATTGTATTTTTTAATCAAGATTTACAAAATCTTTAGGAATTATGGCTTTAATTCATAATAGTATATCTATTTATTGTTGATGTACCTTCACTTAGAAAATTATTTTATTATATTTCTTTCATTGATGACTTCTCCAAAAAAAATGGGTGTTCTTCCTAAGTCATAAACCTATGTCTTCTTTAAGTTCAAAGAGTTAAAACCTCTTCTAGAGAACTAGATAGAGAAAAAGATTAAGGTATTAATTGAGAAAAGATGATGTTGGAGAGTTTTATTTAGCAAATTTTGATTACTTTATATGGAACATGAAATTACATAAGGCATAAGATAAATTCATGTATTCTTTCTAAGGAATTTAATCTCTATTATAATTTATCAATACATTAGGATTTAGGATACTTTAAGATTATGTGATCAAATATAGTTATGTTTAAATTGTAACAATTTAATATACAAAATTAAAGGAAGAATGTGAAACAGTAATATCATGCATAAGACATGAACATGTGAGACACAAGATATACAAATGAAACCCTTTCAATATGAAACCCACAAATAAAAGCACAAGAGAAATTATTGTCACACGAAGCAGTTCCAATATAATTACTTTTTTTCATTTAATATCAATCTACACACTATAGTGTGTAACCTCTTCATAACACTGCTACTTCAAGAAATAATGCATCATCCAACATCAACCTATTGCATATATAAAATTAATTAGATTTACTCTTCAAACATCCTCATGGAATTCCAACTAACACAAATATCTAACTATCCCATGGAATAATAATAGTCATACAACCAAAATATGATTATACCATAGCATCAACATACTACACATAATACCTATAGTGATTTATGTACATGAATATTCTCTATATATGATTAGATGCTTTGGCACACACTTAGTCAAAGGTTGTTGACCAACTTCACATAAACCATGCACATGTCTTCCTACACTACAACCAAATGCCAAGTATGACTTGTTGTAATATAAGAAACTTGTTGATTGGTTCTAACCACTTGACGTACCTATAAGTATCATCTAGAACATTTAAATGTCCTTAATCATCACTGCATATACTCGAATAATATTGCATGTGCACATGCATTGTCACACACACTCCAATAACTACTAAAATAAACATGTAGTTGTAGAGAATCAATCTTTATCGATAAACTATATATTCATAACAATAATAAGTTAATTCTTGCCATCTAACATCGATTTTTCCATTATAAATTATCCAAAATAAATATCACATTTAATTGTTATTGATGCCAATTATGAATCTTAAATTTATGAAATTATAAAGTAGTATTTTGTTAAGCAATAATCATTTATTTATTTACACCAATAAAAAAAAATTATGCAACTTGATCCACTTTAAATGAAATTTCAAAGTTAGAACAAATGATTGTATAATACCATCATTACCATTTATAAAGTTGACTTATGAAAAAAGTCTCAACTTTTAAACACTTTATGAATATAAAACATAAACATTAACCCAAGAGAATTATATCATAGAAAGTAAGGAATTTGTATATAAAAATCATTTGGCATGATTGTGTTTTTTTAAAAGCCCTTTGGATTCTTACAATCGACATAATAATAATAATTTACTTATTTGACTTTGGTGGATTACTCTTAACACTTTTAAAGAAACTCTACCATGAAACAAACGATCCAACACCCTCTTTTTCATGTCATAACTAAAAATAAGATCTCTAAATCTACTTTTAATTATTACTTCGGTTTATTTTAAAATTTAAAATATAACAAATAATAATAAAATTTATGCAGTTGAAATTGAGATTACACTAAATTAAAATGTTTTAAAAGGATTTTTTTTTCTGCGTTTTAATGTAATTATTTAATAGTTAGAGAGGATAAAAGAGTAAAATGATACTATTAAGATGCGTGTTTTACTTTCTAGATTCCAATATTAATGTAAATGATAACATCATAGATAGTTGTAGTTGGTTTTACTCCTATCTATGCAAATTACAATCTATTTATGTGAGGTGCACTAATTCTTTCCAAACATACTAAATGTTCTATAAGTGTGTTTAGGCATTCATTGTGATTTTATAACATAGTATTAAAATGGTGCCTAAAGCATTTGGAGATTTTTTGTCATCTCTCTAGGATAATTGAATAGTTCAATCTTTGATAAAGTTTGAATGTGTGTGATCAAACCCTATGTGCAAGGTATATGCTACTACAATAGAGGTGGGCTATTATTTGGGTGATGGGTGTTCTTTTAGATTCCCTGGATGTCTAAACACGTGCCCTAGATCCCTGTGGAGTGTGTGTACAATGCTCAAGGATTCATTCCCTTGTATCCTTTTTTTATAAGCTAGCCTTAATTGTTTTGGTTGTTCGGGTGAATTGAGTTTTCCAAGTGATGAAAAGGTAAGCAAAAGGCTCAAAAAAGTGAAGATTGAATTTGGGGGACACAAGCATGCACGATCTTATCACAAGGATGAAAGCAATAGTCTCCTATATAGAAAAAAGGTTGAAAATGAGAGTGAGGAAAATCGTTACTGTGACAAGGTTCGTGAGGTACAATTTTAGGGATGAACAATGCTCCAAAGAGGTAAAAATAATCAGAAGTGTGATTATCAACAAAGGGCACTAAAACAAGTACAAAATGATATGGAAAATTATTAAATATGAAAATTTTGACTCTACATTTTCCCCACACCTTAGAATACCTATGAGCTACAAATAATCATGTGTTAAAGTAAATTAAAAAGTATATTCATTATATATGAGAAAATAATATTATGAAAAGGGACACTAAAGAGCTTGTGCTTTATTTTATTTTATGTCTTTGATTAAGCATCATCTTCAAGTATGCACACAAAATAATGGAAATTATTTTACACCATGAAAATATCTTGAATAATAAATTTTAAACATATTATGGTTTTTTAATTTAATTTTTTAAATATAGCAAGGGAAATCATGGAGTTAGAATCGATGTAGCCATCATGAAACAAAGAAATATAGATTGAGTGCATAGAAGTTAGATAAGAAAAGTTTGTAGATGATCATGTTGTATGGAAAAATAATGAATTTGTTACCAAGTTGGCATCCACGAAGGATACAATCCATGAATAGAAGGGGCAATGTAGGATATGTGAAAAAATTATTTAATTGGGAGTGGTTTAAGGACTTGTGTAAAGTCACTTAAACTAGGAATGAATGGTATGGGGATCATGAAGAGTCCCATTAATAAAGATAAGTGTGATGTAGGAATCATGTAGATTCATTTTAACTAATTCACTATGTTTATATATATATATATATATGAAATCTTATGTATAATACAAATATGTTATGATGGAAAATTATGGAACATGTAAGGAGTTTTACAAGATAAAGAAAAATGGCATCATGTTAGATAATTTTTATATATTCTTATCAATTAAGTATATCTTAAGAGTTTTTTAAGTTGCCACACAATCAAGAAGGTGGGGAACTAAGAAAAAATAGGGATAAATATTTATACATTTTCAATATTTGATGAACATCACAAACAAGGTGAACTAATGGTAGCAATAGTGTGGAGATTTTTTTAAAAAAAATAGAATAAGAAATGAGGCATAAGTAAACAATATGACATAAGGAGGAGACACATAGTAATCATGGTGCAAGTAAATGGCCAAAAACATACACTAAATAATAGAGGAAGATATTTTTTCGTTTGACACAAGAAGAAATGATTATAAGTATTACAATTCTTTGCATCATCCTAAAATTTAAAATCTATGAGTGTGTAGGAGGAAAGTAGATATCACACTATAAGGATCTATTTATTTTGGCTATCATGATGGTGAAACATGTTGAAAGAACATCAATACACTAAGAGGGGGGCGTGAATCAATGTATACAATTTTTTTCCAAGTTAAGATACTAGACAAGATTTGAGATTCCACAAAAACATCACACACAAAGAAGACACCAGATATATGTGGAAAACCCTAGAAAGGAAAAAGCACAGTGAGAATTTTCTTGAGTCTACTCTTCAAATCCAACCTCACAATCAAGGATATTACATTTCTTTTGTAAGCACCCACTTATAGGTACATTGACACCCAAGACATTTTTTTGAGGCACCAACCTCCTGGTACATTGTACACCAAAGACAATGTTTTCGAGCACTAGCTTCAAGGTACATTGTACACCTAATTGAGTTCCCACTCAATTTTTCTAAGGCACCAATCTCTACAACATTACAAATTCATGTATGCAAATACTAGTTCTTCTTCAACTTGAGAATGCACCTTTTCATTTCTTTAATCTACACTTCTCTTTATTCAATGTTGCCATTATCATCACATTAATAGCTTTGTGTCTATCACCATATACTCTGCTACCCCTTAAAAAACATTTAATTAAGTAACCTCAATGAGTTTTAATAATATACAATAATGTCTCCACACCTCCACATGAAATGGTAGGATTCTATAGTCAACATCCACTCACACCATCATTTTGATGGCGACAATAACTATTTCCATCATTACATAAACCCTAACTATTTTGCAGTCCCTTGAAACCATCATTTTTATGATTTTCCAAAATACATTCAAATCAATTCCAACTCTATGATTTCCCGTCAAATTTTGACTTCTAAGAATAGTCGTTATCACACTTTGAATATCAATCGTTGATATCCAACTTTGTACCATTATCCAACGATCCTCATTTAACCACTTCATCTTTAAAATTCCATCATCAGATCAATTTTCCTTTGAACCTGTGTCATTGATCTCTATCACATGACATATACCTATCGCACTTATGCTTTGTGCTTAAAGATGAATCTGTGTCATCATTTTTCTCCATTGTTGATCTCAAAATCAGACCCACCTTTCATTCTATGGAATAGTGATCACCATTAGATCTCTATCTTCAACATCCACCATCTGATCTCCATTGCATCCATTTAGCCTAGCTCATTTTTACTATGTACTTGAAGAATGAAAATGTGATTCCTTTGAGCTATGTGATACAATGAATAACTACCATCTATCATTAGGTACACATGTCGTCTTTCCACATTTCCATATAGGTCAACTATAAGACCCATCAACATTCCACAAAATGGTAGAAGAGTGCCATCTGTTTGCATATGTCATGTTGGAAACATGATATTATATCAGATATCACAACTTTTAGCTTGTTAAGGTGATTCACAACAGCGATGTGAATCAACTATGCGATGAAATCAACATTTGACACTTGTCAGCATTTCCTTTTCTTTGAGGGTTAGGAGTCGTTAATCCCCCTTTTCTTTTGCTTGTTGAGTTTTGTACATTGGCCTTACCCTTTAACTTACACTGCAAATCATTCTTTTGATCACCAACTCTCTAAATAATCCTTTAAGCCATCAGATGTTAGGGTTTACTCATACTGCTTACCACTGACCTACCTTTGACAAGGAATAAGACAACCTTTTAATACACGATCTTTGAACTTTCATGATGCCTAAGTCTTGATCCGTTGGTCATTGGCCTTCGCAAATACCATTTAATTCTTTACTAACTTCTCAATAAAGCATTAAGTCCCCCTTCCGAGCCATGAAACCCGAAACATTTTGGTTATCAATCTTTAGGATTTCATCATACCCTTTTTGTTACTTAACTTAAAGTTAAGGCGTAAACCTTTTTGTCGATATTTGATTCCCGACACCATCCAAACTTCACTCTTTCTATCTTCATTTCTTTTAACATTTGGTATAAAGTATGAACGAATTTTGAAGTCTAAAAACATTTAGTGTGATGTAATCCTTGAGCCCGAAGCCTAAAACTCGATTGGACTTTACACAGACTAACTCTTTTCTTTCTTCTTGTAAGTAGTATAAGGTAAGCCTAATGCCTGAAGTCTGAACTTTGAAAACTCTTCAAGACTTACACTACAAATTCAAAAAACCCGTGTGAGCTAATCCATAGACAACAAGATCAACATGATTATCCTTTGACATCAATCACAACAATTCTAACAATCTCCCCCCTTGTCATTGATGGAAACACTTCTAAAAATGGAAACACTAGTCATACTTCCTCTTTCTATATCATAGTATATCATCATTCACCATGCATATTGTACTCTCCCCATAACTGCAACAACACTCCATCATCTTCCTTTCATACTACTTCATCTTTATTCTCCCCATTTAACATCAATTACAAAGTGATAGACCAAGGATAAAGAATTACTTTTTTATGATCCCCCTAGATGAATACCTATTGTATTCAAGTAGAAATGGGAGAAGGAAAAAAATCCTAATTTGTCCCTAAGTTGTTCAAATGACTCCTTTGGAAGGGGTTTTGTGAAAATATGTACTAGTTGATCATTTATAACAACATATTCCAATTTGACTTCTTGTGTAACAACTTTTTCCCTAAGAAAATGATATTTAATAGACATGTGCTTGGTTCTGGAATGCATAACAAGATTTTTAGAGATATTTATTGTACTAGTATTATCAAAACAAATACTAACTAGTCCATAAAAATGCACCTTAATATCTTGTAGTGTTTGTTTCATCCACAATACCTAAGTGCAACAAGATACAACAATAATATATTCATCTTTAGCAGTTAACAATGAAATTGACTCTTGTTTCGGTAAAGCACAAAACTCGGTCACACTTTTTAGCCAACTATCAAAGACGACCAATTTAAGTATTTCTAACTAAAAATCAATTTTGGTCAAACATATGATCTAGTAAGATTCATTCTAGATAAGTTAGTTACTTCCACAATTTTCAACTAAAATTGTTGGCTAAAAATATATGGAGCACCACTTTGAGTCCAATTTACAAAAAAAAAAAAATTATTTGAAAAACTTGAGTTTCAATAACTCCTACTAATGTAAATAACATTTTTTTAAAAATATAAAAATACCCTTTTGTAGATCCATGAGTTTAGTTTCAAAAATATATTTATTTTAATAGTTTAATGTTTTTATTTTATTTTTATTTTTACTAAAAGTAGGTTATCAACACAAAATATTAGGTTGATTACTATGCCAAGGAAAAATACTAAAACTTATTAAAAAAATTGAAAAAATATGATGCACTAGATAAAAGAATCTATTTTAAGATGGTATAATTTTTTTTCATTTTAGATAAATATTTAATATGAAAGTTGACGTCCAATGAAAATAGTTATTTTTGTATTCACGCACATTTTAATATTTATTTAAAAATATATATTTATCAAAATTGAAAAAAATAATATCCATGCACTAAAATTTCAAGTTATAAATACACACAAAAAATTTGAAAGAAAAAATAATAAAATTTACTATAAAAAGTTTGACGTCCCATGCAACTTCATTTTTCAGCATTTTATCAGCAACTAAATTATAGCTTTAATTTATTAAAAACTAGTTTAAAATAATTTTTAGATTTTTTTAAAATACAAACATAAAATATACTAAAAATACATATTTTACTAGTTTACATCATTTCAAAATTCAAAACATATATGCCACTTTTAGTGATTCAAGTTTAAAATTGGATCAAGATTGGTCGCTTCCTTTATAAAGTGTGACACAACTTTGTGCTTTTACCCTTCTTACCTAACCATGCTACCAATCTATCTCCTAGAAAGAAGGCACGGTCGCTAGGATCTTTTTGTCATCCAAAAAACTAGCCCAATATGAATCATTATATGCAACTAAAGTGAAATCATTACTAACAGGATACCATAGATGATATTCTAATATAATCTTAAAGTATCTGAAAATTCTCTGCACGACTTTAACATGTGTCTCCTTAGGAGCAGCTTGAAATCTAGCAACCATGCAAATAAGTTGCATGATATTAGACCTTGTTGCAATAACATATAAAAGGCTTCCAATCATGGAACTATATAATCATTGATCTACTAATTTAATTCATCTTTTTTGAGCTTACATCCTATTAGAACTGTAAAATTTTGAAAACTTTACAGTTGTTTATATCCATCAGTTCCAAAGAAGTCCTTACCATAAGCACAAGAATCCTCTTTTCATAATATGTTTTGCCCATATTTTTCCATGTGGTCCCATAGAATCCATCTAACCCTGAATATTAAACTGTATAATTCATATCGGCAAGAGATGGTGAGGATCTCCCCGGTCCATAACACAATTTTTACTAATGTATACCTTTTGTAGTCTATCGGAAGGAGTTTGAGAATGTCATACCGATATGATTTCATCTGTAGACACATATCCGCAGGACACAATTCATTGTCTTGGCGACAGAAAGATCCTATCGGCAAGAAAGTCATCATCGGAATAAATCATATCAAACTTATACATGTCTTACCGACCGGTGCACAAGGAGACATATCGGCCATACTAAAATTTATTGGAATGAAGTCTTATAGCATTCATCTGGTCTTGCCGACAAAGTAGAAGGGGATTCTATTGATGATTATCAGGGTGAAGTCAGGGAGTCTTGTCGACCCATATGTCACACCAACAGGATTATGTTAGTAAAGGAATTGGCCATATGTATTGATTGTTGGTGAGACTAATTTCATCGAAGAAAGATATGAGAGTCACACCGAGTGTTGTTTCATTAGCGACAAAGTAATTATGTCTCAACGACTAGAAAACCGACCAAAGGATATATCTCGGTGAGATACGAAGCAATCTATGGAACATCTGCCTGACTCAAAATGTCACAGTGATATACATAAGACCGAGAGGATAACTATCAGTGAGACTCTGAATGTCGATGAGACTGCGGGACATTAAAGTGATATATAGTTTGTGATAGTCGGAGAGACTCGAAGTGTCGGGGAGACTACAAGATGTTTTAATGAATGTATTAATGAACGTTGGTAAAAGCTATGATAGAAAGGTCGCCCAAGATTTGAAAATGTCTCACCGACAATACTATATGATGTGACAATGAGAGTTTCGAAAAAGGACTTGCTGCACTCATGTTTCAGCTAACACTTTAATGGCACGACGAAGCACAATAAGGAAAATTCAATTGGAAACATTAGTGCGGAATTGATAGCTGAAGAAGCAGAGATAGTGGTCGAAAGATATAATCAAGGGTTGCAAGATACAGAGCTATTGTCTTTTGGGGAGGAGGCATCTGAGGATAATGTGCCACAAGACCAACCAATTAAAATGTCAAGATTAAGAACTCAGCATTACACTTGCCCCGCCAGAGAATTGAGTGCTAAAGAGAATGTAGATGCAGATGCAACGCATGTAGAGTACAAATCCTTTGTATCAGATGATGGATTTGTAAACTCTCCAAAGTTTAAGGAATTCCTGTACAAATAAAAATGAAAAGAAATAAGAGAAAAGGTTGACAATATCACATCAGGTAATGAAAAGCAATTACTGAATGACTTAAATATGTGTGTGGACAAGGAGATGCCAGGTATGACCCCTGAAAAGGGGAAGAAAATGTTGGAAAGTGTCAGTGTTATGATTTTTCCAGGGTTGGATCTAAATTTTGCACTAGTTTTTGATAGTTTCTTGAAAGATAGTAATGCTACACACAAGCTCAACCTAGAAAAGGTGACAGAAGTATATGTAGGGTCAAAGTACAATCCAGATGAAGGGTCATTGATGATTTGGGATTTATATCCACCTCACAGAAAATCAGTTGTCATTGATACTGAGAAAGCATTTGGGCATGTTATGAATTTAAAGATTGGAGAGGTTGATCCTGTGGCAACTGCAAAAATTAGAGTCAATATAGCAAAATTAAACAAAGCCCAAATTTAGATGTTAATTAAGGAGAGGGAAATGTACAAAATGAATAATGAGAGGATGTTGAGAGAAAATGACCACCTAAAATATTTTTTAGGTGTCACAATGAAATCAACCAAGCTGCTCACTCATGGTGAAAGTTCATAGTCAAAAAATCATTGGGAAGGATCAAGTGCTTATTCTCAAGGGAAGTATGATACACTTGTAGCAATGATTAAGAAAAGGAAAGCCAATCTATTAACTTGGTTAAATAAGCTCTGGGGAACACACTCACATAAATTTTCTACATTGAAAGAACATGAAAGAATGGATGGAAGGATTTTGGAGAAGTTTCAAGAAATAAACTAGAGGGATGTTTCCGATAATGTAGCAATTGAAGCTGCAAATCATTTTGTGAATAAGCATCGAGACTTCTCTGAAAAATTGTGAGGGGATGCACAAGGATTGATAAATGCCACCAAGAAAGGATTGACTACATTCTTTGATAGTAAAGGAGTATTAAAAGAAATGACTAGATGGAAAAGTGAAAGTGAATCGATGCTGCAAGAAATTCTGAAGATAGCTACCGCGGAAGATACAACATCATGATCCAGAATGTAGTGGGAGATGCAGATACGCATAAGCGCGGGGATTACTTGGACCACTTATCAAAGAATCATTTATGGGTTAACAAAGCTTAATTATCTTTTAATCTATTGTTGTTTTAACATATGGAATTTCTGAAAGGATGCGTCCTTTCAAGTATTTGATGTATAAATATCTATTTTGGTAGTGAAACAAGATATAAGATAGGATATAGAAGGAAGATATAGTAGATTACAATGTTTTACAAATATGAGACTATGATGCATGTTTAATACTATGGAGATATCAATGAAAATCATTTGATGTGGTGGCATATTTCTGGTATCAGTTGTTTGTTGTGTTCATTGAAAGTATTACTGAATTTGTCTCCAAGGTTGATATTTTCTGGTTATTTAAATTGATATAAAAAGTTTATATTTAGTTTATCGGTGCACATTTGTTGTATCTGTATGGTTGATTAATTGGTTCTTTCAAGAAAATATTAAATCCTTTTAGTTGATCATAGTAATTAGGGAATCTCATTTGGATCATTAAGAAGAACTTGGTAATCATATTCTTGCATGTTTATACAAGTTATAAACTTAAATATATGTTGAACAACTAGAGTACTTGCTAGAAAGAAGTTACTCATTTTAGATTTCTTTTAATTTTGCATTTTCATTATTTTAGTTTCACTTATTATTCATCTGTTATCTGAATATATTAGGTTTTAGCTTTGATATTGCTATACAATCTATACCAAATCACATTCTATTTATCCACTCCCATTTGCCCTTGTGGGTAAAATACTTTAGGAAATAAACAGTCAAGTCTCATTCATATAGTTATACCCACCTAGGTCCAGCAACACCTGAAGAGAAGAAGGTTTAAACCATTTAAACCTTGTCTGTTACCCTGAAACGTACCAAGAGATTGGAAACCTCTTGAGGCACTTAGCCTGTTTTTTAGAGCTAACACATCCAGTGACCATAGGTGCACTAACATGCTTACAATCTTCTATCTTGAATTTTTTTAGAACTTCCTTCACATACTTAGCTAGATAAATGAAAATTGTTGTATCTAGCTAATTGACTTGTAAACCAAGGAAAAATGTTAATTCTCCTAACATAGACATCTCAAATTCTTTTTGCATTTTAGAGGAAAAACTTTGCACATCTTATCACAATTTCTACCAAAAATAATATCATCAACATAAATAATGACAACTAGTATATGATCTTTAGATCTATAACCTACACATTCAAAGAGAGAGGAATGGTTTTAATGCATCAGAATCACAAAAATAATATGGTGGAAAAGAGAAACCATAGGACTAAACTTAGGATTAGTCACCTTTCCATGCATATATCATTTAGAATTTGGGGTTGGAAAAGGCATGAGATTAATTTACAACCTAGAAGGTGAGTCAATTAGCCCTTGAGTCCCAAATTCCTTTTTGAGGGAAGGGTTTTGAAATGGATTTTGAATGAAGTAAAATGATGCAACTACTAACAATTAAAATGCATGAATCTGATGTGATAATGGAAAATTTAGAAAGTGACAGAAAATTTGATTATCAAAAATAGATTGACCAAATTTGTGTGCACCTATGATTCAAATTTTGACTTGAGTTGACTAGACAAGGCTGCCTAGGGTGCCTATGTCCATAGATCTAAAATTGAAATATGATTTCACTATCCTCGGGTGTCTAATCAAAGACTTCTTCCTTCCGAATCTCACTATCATATCTTCGTCGATTGTCGAGAAAATTGAATTTATGTATCTTGCCAAGTTGTAGTGTCTGAATGCAATAATGAACAGTCTTTAACCTACACATTCAAAGAGAGGTGAAGGGTTGCACCATACAGGGTCTTACTTTGGTCAAACCCCATTTGTTTTTTCCACCTCCATAATGAAAAATTGATGATAGAGAGCTCATTCTTTTGAGGGATAGAAGCTAAATGATAAATGAATGATGAATCAACAATTGGATAAAACTCACCACTCAAATCTGATTTCCTTGAAGGATTGAAGTCATGCACACCTTGTCAAGGTTTTATTGTAATTTGTATTGGATTACTTTGAAGACCTATAGGTGTTAGCCCTCAGAAATAAATTGTACACATAAAAATGAACAAACTCACATAAAACTTGATATGATGCTTTGACAATGAAATTCTGCAATATTTCTACTCTTGAATGCTCTTGACTTGATAATGAAGTATTATAATTGCTCTTCTTGCTTATTCTCCTTGTTAGATTTCAAATGATGAAATGACTAGGTATTTATATGCAATTAACCTAATTTCTTGCAAATTAAATCTTGATAGTGGACATGTGAAATTTAAAATTCAAATAATAAAGTGTCAACTCCAACATATTAAAAATTGAAGCCAAAATAAGGGAACAAGGCTGCCTAGGGCACCCTTGTCTAGGCCCTCTTTATTAGGATCCAAGGTATCGACAGTAAAACATTAAATGCCTACCTTTTTTTTGTATATGTGATTTCTTGATAAATATTCAAATGGGGCATGGAATGCATAATTTAAGAAATTAGGTGTACAATTAGTTCCATGCACATATGAGGGAGAAAAATCTAGTGTGAAATTTTCAAAGGTGATAATTTACAACACTACAACAAGCTCCCACTCAAATGAAGATTATTTATAAAATCCCTCTACCCAACACCTAAAATTAGAGGTGATCAAGCTTTGATACCAAATGAAAGGAAATAAGGTATGTGTTGGAAATTTGAATAAACAATAACCCACTTGAAATTGTAGCCTTCAATGAATCAACCAAGAAGAACACTATCCAAATGAACAAGAAAGTGATGCATCATGAGCAAGAAGATAATTTGATCAAATGATGATCTATGATGAATTGATCTAGAATTCTTTACAATGTACAAGATCCTTGCTTATGTAGGCAAGGTGAGAGGAGGTTGGATAACCACCTTGTATGCAAACATTACATACCTAATGCATAATTTTAAATGTTCATTACCCCTTCATTTTGCTTATGTTTCCTGACAATGTGTTTTTACTTTGATAGATCTTGTTA
Source organism: Sequoia sempervirens (assembly GCA_007258455.2). Lineage (NCBI taxonomy): Eukaryota > Viridiplantae > Streptophyta > Pinopsida > Cupressales > Cupressaceae > Sequoia > Sequoia sempervirens. The sequence continues at coordinate 25,721 of VDFB02160729.1, read as the reverse complement.
TTATGTTGTTATATTTGATCGTTGACTGTGGAGCGATGATGGATTTATTTTATGATGTGATGATACACTATATGGATGATAATTATTTGTGACATGCTTTTAGTTTAGCATAGTTGTTTATTTGATATTTTATTGCTATATATGCTCATTGAAGTTTAATTGATAATTTATTTCGTCAGTTTGTTGTGACATTGTATTGGTGAAGAGAACAGGATTGCATCACTCACTTGTGAGCGCTCTGTGATTCCGCGATTTTCTCTTCACGGTGTGTTTGAATCATGGTTTATATATATACATGTACAACATATGTATGATTGTAGAATTGCAGGTACATGACATCGACTCCACCTGGTTTTACAGGTCTGAGCGTGTCCATTTTCCAATGGTATTGTTGATTGGGAGATAGTAATGAGGTTTTCCTAGTCTAGCCACAAACCTAGTCACAATGTGTCGTCAGTTTATGTTTGGTATGTTTGGTTGTCATGTCTACATTTTCCTTGTTAATTATTATTTAATTATGCAAGGTTTAATTTATGAAAATTAATGTTTTTAATGATCTTAGTGCTTATTTAATTAATTTTAAATAATGTTGGTAAAAGCTTTTTATTTAATTTAATTAATTAAATTAAATTTATTTGGTAAAATAATTTAATCCTTGTGATTAAAATTTATTTTATTAAGTAAATAAATTAATTGATTAAATTTACTTATTAAGTGAATAGATTAAATTTATTTTAGATGTTATTATGTGTATTTGAATTTTAAATTTGCATAAAGCAGATGATATTAATTTTTGAATTTTAAAGTATTAAAATAATATAAATTCTTTTTAATTATCAAAAGAAAAATATCTAAAAGTTGGTTAAAAGATATTTCAGAATAGACATGTGTGTGAGTAAAATTTATTGAAAATTCTTGTTGAAAAATTATTCTTGGAGAGAATATTTTCCATAATTGTGAGAGGTAAGAAGTTACTTCATGGGAATGGAAAGAGGGATATTTTTCTAGATATTGATTATTTATTGGAGCTGACCTCATTGTGTGATAATTTGTAGAGTGAATATTTTAGTGCCTCTGTAGAAAACTTTATAGTGAATCAGAGAGCCTCATAGAAAATTATTGTTAAACAATATGAAATTTCAAAGAAAACAATAGAGAAATTAGAAAACCTCTGTAGGATTGAAAATGAGATCCTCTGCTATCCTTTGGTAAAATTGAGGAAATTGAGATCCTCTGATAAATTGGGAAAAATGAAATCCTCATAAAAAGGTAAATCTTTTTCTGTAATTTTTTTTTATTAAAATTTGCTATTCCTAAGCAAGCATTCTAAGTTATTAGTTTCATGAATATATATATATATATATAATTTAGAAAATATACATATACATATATATGTATCTATATAAATTTTCTTCTAGAAAAATTTGTATTATAAAGCCTGGAACGAAATTATGTTTTTGTATGGCGAATTGAGAAAAAAATGCAAGATTATATTCATGTTTCAATGGAGGTTGGTGAGTGGGTTACCCCATCGCCACTCCCATTGGGGGTGTGCTGATGTGGACAGTCCTACCCTCCACACTACTGTGGAGGAAGCACTGCCACAGGCAGTGCATCCTCCCCTTAGAGGTATTGACGCATCCTCAACACTGCATGTGTTTTGTGATTTCATAAAAATAGAATTTTAATTTTATTTTATTTTATTTATTTTTTAAAATTATATAATATATATATTGTATTTATATATATATTTATAAATTGTTAGAAAAATAATAATTGTAAATTTATTATTGATAATTAAATTATATATATAATTAAATAAATATTTAAATATAATTATTTAAATTATTATTTAATTATGATGAATGCATTAAGTGCATGAACTAAGAATTTGTGTTTTTATGATGAAATGTTTTAAATAGAGAAATTGATTTTTATCATTATATGTTGTTGTGAAATTGGAGTTAACTATTGGTTTTAATTTCCATATTGTTTGAAAAAGGAATTATATTTAAGCTGATTAATTTCATGCAATATGTTATTGATTTAATTGGATTTAGGAAATCCTAATGTAAGGTTCTTATTATGCCGAAATTGCTTTTAAGTTGTAATTTTTCTTATTCAGCAAATTGGGTTAATTGGGTCTGTAAGTCTTCCAAATGTATTTCCTTTGTGAGGGAGTTGTTATTTGTGATGGTTCGATTTTTTGGGTTAACTTGGGTAGTGCACATGTTTATTATTTAGTTTGGATGCCTAGTTCTATGAACGTGTTGTGGCGTCTATTGTATAAAGTTGGTATTTGATGTTGGTATATGTGCACCTTGTCTACCCATAGTTAGTGGATTAGTTCCTCATGTTGGAGTGGCTCTTCATAGGGGTTGGCACACAAAGTGGTGCCTGGGTAACTCATGTAAAGTTAGTCTAATCAACGAAAACTAAATTAATGTATTAGGTAGTCTAAAACATTTAATTGGATAATTATGCCTCGCTCATGGATTCACGGGCTAGTTTAGACTTGGGATGAGATGAGAATGCCTAGAATGGCAAGATCATTATCTTATCACTATAAAAGATAATCGATTCCACATTAGATTGCATGTGGGGTCGGGTTTCGTAAGAGGTCACCAGGGTAACCCAAGATGGGGGCTGGAGCCTAGGAAGATTCGCATGGGTAACCCATGCAACTTTGTGATGACACTCCACCTATAATAGCAGTATCCTTTGTGAATTTATTGTATTTGATTCTTTAGTTCTGGAAGCAATGTAGCCATTATGTTGAGTGTTGTACTTGTATAGTTTTGACTTGGATTTGTTAGAAACCAAGATCACCTGCATGCAATCACCTGTCACATGCAAAAGACATGCAAAACCAAAGAAGATGTTCTATAAACCTCAAAGTAAAAATGCATTAAAGAGAATCAATTATTACAAAGAGATCAATCCTTATGAAGGAGATCAAGAAACCCTAAAAGGGAAACCCTAAATGAAACCCTAGTGTGCACACTTAATAATTAATCAATTATTAATGAGCCTAAGTTTAGCTTAAGTAAATAAAGGAATAAGTGACTTAATTAATTAACCAATATGATATAATTAATTAAGTGTAATAACTTATTACTCTAACACCCCCCTTAAGACGAACTTAGGAAGAAGCTAAAACACTAGAATAAGATGCATGAAAGCAAAGATGGGTCCCGACAACTAGGCCTGATCAGGTACCCATTTACAAATGCAAGAATGAGGTAGAGAGGAAAAACCCAGTGGGACAAAACCCCCCTAGAATGAGATGATTGCTGCAAGAAGCACTAGAAGATCACTATAGAGTAACATTGGAACGTCTTGAAGCAAGGAAAGATTCTTCTATTTACTACTAAAAGCAGGATGAGGTACCGATTGACTCAAAGGAATCATGATAAAATAGCGGAACCGATGCCTTTGAACACTCAAAACTCCCAGCAGTATACACTGGAATCTATGGGCGACAAGTGATTATTAGATGATGCATTCTTGAAAGCTTGAAGTGCAAGATGCAGATGCACTCCCAGCTGCTGCAGCTCAAGTAATCTCCAAACATATGGACCGTCTGAATTCAGCGATCCAGCACAGGTGGATACAAAAATTGCATGGACAACAACATAGAGCTTCTTAATACCTTTCCAATGCGTGAAGATGGTGAAAATCACCTGCATGCAATCACTGTCACATGCAAAAGACATGCAAAACCAAAGAAGATGTTCTGTAAACCTCAAAGTAAAAATGCATTAAAGAGAATCAATTATTACAAAGAGATCAATCCTCATGAAGGAGATCAAGAAACCCTAAAAGGGAAACCCTAAATGAAACCCTAGTATGCACACTTAATAATTAATCAATTATTAATGTGCCTAAGTTTAGCTTAAATAAATAAAAGAATAAGTGACTTAATTAATTAAGTGTAATAACTTATTACTCTAACAGGATTTTTCCTGTGTCTAGAGGTTGTAGGTTATGTCTAGGGAACCTTTTTACTATCTCCTAGCATGGGGGGCGGGCCTACAGGTACCTCTTGGTTGGGTGGAGCGTGCACCTTACATCATTGGGTCCCTAGTTCTTGTTTGTGAAGGCAAGTACTTCCTAATTAGAGAGATCACAAATACCTATGGATCTGTACTTTCCCTTATATTTCATTTGTAACAGTTGGATACCTCATTTATGTATCACTCCTCAACTGTATTCGAGAAGAATTATTGTAACTTGTAAATATTATACTTTTGTATGATCTAACTTATTTGGAAATGAGTATTGTAATTGTTATATTAAATGCAATGTAAGAATGAGTCATTATTGTACTTTATACCAATGTGATGTAATTTGATGTTATTGAATGTATGATTTTAAATTTATGAGAATTAATCATATGTTATGCTTAGTTACTTTCATTATTTTTGGGATTTGCATGTAGTGCATTGTCGCGTGTCTTAGGGAATGTATGCATTAATGATGTTCATGTTACATGTAATAATACACTTTAAAAAAAAATTACTGCACTTCTGTTGTGTTTGTAACACTCTTTAAGGTTACGTGGCAGAGCATTACAAAATGTATGTGTGGAATATTAAATTCCAAGATAACTATGTGCTAATTAATGAAACATGGCCCCATTAATACTAGTTTCTAGAATGCCACCTAGGAAAATAACTCCTAAGTAAACTTATTAATGATGTGAATAGGTCCTCACTAAGAACTAGTTAGGAAATAACCCCATTCACACTAACACTCCCATAAGTGCAACTTGGGAGTGTAGTTATTATGCAAATGCAATATGGACCCTAGCTACTAGGCCATGTTAGGTATCCATGTACAAATGAAAATGAAATCTCTTACAAATAGAGAAAAGGAGAGAACCTCATGAGACAAAACTCCTCCCCAAAAAAGAGATAATACAAAATCTAATACAAATCATGTACAAGTAATGGAAGTGATGAGTGGAGGTCTCAAAATCAATACCCCCCAAGAGATATATCCATCACAAGAATACAATATAATGATCCCTCCAATGAAGGGATAGATGGAGACTAGATTTCCCCCTTGAATGAAGCATCACCAAGACCACTAAAGAGAGTCTAAAGCCAAAAGAGTATCCAAATATGACAAACCACATGTCTCCCTCTAGGAGGAAACAAATCCAATGGTAGATTAGGAAGAAACTCCAACTCGATGATGAAATGGGAGGGAAGAAGCCTCATATATGAAATATCTAAAAAGGAATCAAGAACCTTCGAGGAAGTCTCACCAAGATTAGGATCCTGAATCAAGGTTGAAACAATGGAATATGGAGACTCAAGAATACCCTCCAAAGTATAATTTGTATAGAGGAGAGATATCCCCTCAAGAATGTCCTCCAAACCTATAGAAGTAGCCATGTCTGCAATACCTAAAACAAGTCCATTTTGTAATCCCAATTTTTAAAAATTGAATATATCCTATTGTACTGAATGATATGATGGAGCCACACAAAGAAGAGCTAAATTCAACCAACCACCATTGTCTTCATGTGAATTACTACCCACTCTGGAATCTAGAGAATCAGGAACATAAGGATCATCATCATGATAGAAGTGAGAGAATTTATATGCCCTTGACTAATGATCATCTAACCCTATAGCAATGAGCCTTCCTAGATCATTATGAATGAGAATTGACTCAGATGTGAACTCAAATGTATCACCTCCCTGTGTAATATGATAAACTAAGAGAAGGTTATGGGCCATCTCAAGAATATAAGGCACATCATGGAAATGACTTATACCTAAATCTACATCACGCATACCAGCTACATTAACCATATTAGCATTGGCATTCAATATTGTGTCAAACTTAGGTGCTCTAAGTGACCTACGAATGATGTGATCAAAAGAGCTAGCAATGACCCTTGATGCACCTAAATTAATAATACATCCCTCCTATCTATCAATAAATGTAGTAATCAATGCACGACCCTTTCCTCTAGAATCTCTAGATGTCATTCCTTTATCCTCTTTATGTGGAGTCTCCTCTTGTGTGGTATAAGAAGAAGGTGAACTAGATGAAGATGGAACTTAAATATTGTGATCCTTGAGAAGCTATTTTAACTCATGAATCTCCTTCTTAAATCATACATGTACACTATTCATTATCCCCTTCAAAAAGGTACATGTGTGTTTCTCCTTATTATGTTTATCTACTTTTGAAGAGGTGGAGGAAGTCTCACTAGATCCTAACTTATCTTTACACTTGTTCTTCCCTTTCCCCTTAGGTGGTGTGGTGAACAATGCATGAGACTTGGAAGTGACATCATGTTGACTAAGCTTAGATTTCTCCCTAGTCAATCTCTCACAAAAGACCTCAAATGATGGCATGACAAAATTATCACCTAACCCACCCATAGTGGAATAGAAAGAAGTAGAAAAATAGGAAAATGCACCCTTCAACTTAGACAAGATCAAAAATATGCATTCCTTATTAGTTTTATCCTTCCCACACCCTACTAACTGAGTACGTAAAGACTTAAACTTCACCAAGTAGTCCTCAATTGTAGGGAATGGATCAGTGGAAAGAGATGCCAACTCAACTTATATTTGTCCCATACCTATTTAGGTGTAGTACACTCCTCAATGTGGAAAAAAAAAAGAGTTAGAAACATGCAATGCAATTAATCCCATCGCCTCATTACATTTGTTCCAATGTACAAACTTCTCATATTCTCTAATGAATTTCGGTTGTTCCTTAGCCAAGGTAGACCATAATCCCTTAGACCCAAGTAGCCTCAACATCTTCACCTTCCATGTGTGATAATTGTGATGAGTAAGAAGCTCAAATCTTGATTCTTCCATGTGTGCCAAAACAAAAATCTACCAAGAGGAAAATATATCTAATAGAAATTTTGTGAAACCCCTAATATATGATGTGCCACTAAAAAATGAAGCCTCCCAATGCAAACAAACCTTCTCCAAATTGCAGTATGTCCAAGATATCAAGCAAATGCATCAAATTTTAAAAAATTAATAGAATATACCTAGAGATGAATCTAAAAAAGTGGATGAACAAAATGATAGAACTTTAAATCACCTTCGCAATGCCCCTAAAATCTCTAAAATCTGACAAACTAGTGAAAAGATACGAGCCTTGGAGTCCAAATGGAAGCATTGAATTTAGTTTGCTATAATTCATACCCACTACAAAATATGCAAAAATACTCTACACCATTGCAAAGTACATGAAACCAGCTTTCCAACGATATCTTGTTTATAAAAATATGATATTCTATTGAAAAGTTATGCTCCGTTGAAAACATTTCCCTATTAGGGTGTGTAGGCTAAACAGGAGCAAAAATCAAGCTCTTAGGGAAAAAAATAGGGCCCTTGGTCGTTGATATGACTAGGGTCTAATCATTGGAAAAATAAGAAACATGTTGCCAGGACAGCGGCAACAAAGTGGCTCTTTGGCGATGGCCAGGGGGTGTTGCTCACTAAGCGGGGCTCCCAACTATCAATGGAACCATTGCTTAACTAACAGAGGCTCAGTGCATCAAAATGATGCTTAGTGGAATATGGTGAGAATGTGGCTAGCATTAGAAAGAACTAGGTGGACTTGATGAATGAGAGAGTCAACGGATTGGGTGGTTTGTATGCCAAGTGGGTCGACAAGGCCTTAATGAACCCTACAAAGATCTAAATCCTCTAACAAAAAAAATATATGGACTATGTAAAACCAGACACAAATGATATTTTGAGATTTTAATATTGCCTTTGGGAAATTAAAATATCATATAAATATATATCGATTAAATATTTTTAACCCACTTTGTATTAAAAATATATTCCAACAGGAAATAAAGACTTTGACAACCAAAAATAAATAATGTCTACACAATATAATGTCTACTTTGAATAAATCAAAACCTCAATCAAATATTTTGCCAAACTATTATAGGATTATAGCCCCAAAATGAAATATTTAACATGCAATATGATGGAATATGATGCCGACCAAAGATTGTTTTTTTTCCACAATGGGAGTGAGGATTTTTTTCCTTTGTGATTGTACGATCCGTATAGTACGAACTTCCCTTCAATATGGCTATAAAAACCTCTGACGACCTTCAGATGAGGATGTCGAATTTTGACAAAAGGGTAGGCATTCCTAGGGTTTTTGGACCTCCTAATCATAATGGTGGGGTCAAATTTGATCCAATCTACTTCAGAAATCAGTTGCTCCATGGATGAATTCAACTAGCCCTTTATGCAAACCCTTCAACCTACGATAATCTCCTCAACTCAATTTCCTGCTATGAGATGGATCTTTTATGACCTAAACTATGATACCATGTTGAAAATTTGAATAAACAATAACCCACTTGAAGCTGCAGTCTTCAATGGGTCAACCAAAAAGAACACCATCCACATGAACAAGAAAGTGATACATCATGAGCAAGAAGACAATTTGATCAAATGATGATCTATGATGAATTGATTTAGAATGTTTTTTAATATACAAGAGCCTTACTTATATAGGCAAGGTGAGAGGAGGTTGGATAACCACCTTGTATGCAAACATTAAATGCCTAATGCATAATTTTAAATGCATGAGCCAAATATTAAATTCCTACATAAGTACATGCTAATTAATGAGGCATGACCCCACTAATACTAGTTTCTAGAATGCCACCTTGGAAACTAACTCCTAAATAAATTTATTAATCATGTGAATAGGTCCTCACTAAGAACTAGTTAGGAAATAACCCCATTCACACTAATAGTATGAGAAAACACTTCTTACACTAATCTATTGAGGAAAGTGTTATGAAAAAATTAATATTTAATAATTGTACAAAGTTGATGCACATATAAACATGAAATAAACAATATACCACAACAAGTGTACATGGGGAAAACTCTTTGTCATGGCCCTCTTTTCTCTCTCATTAATTATATTTTGAGGCATAAGAATTTCATAGAATGCTTTAATAACTACAAAATAAATAGTTGTCTTATCAATTGCTTTAGAATAAACCTCTTTGCAATAATGAGATATTAAACATATATTTTCAACCATTAATGTATTCAACTCAAACGACATCTTTTCCACGACCTTAAATTCTAATCATATATTAAATACTTTTTTATATATATTTGACTCATATATAAAAATTTGCAAATAAATGTGTGCATCTTTAAAAAAATTTGGGCTATAACTAATATATATGGAGCCATTATTGCTCTATGCATAGCTTCTATCTTAATATAGTTGATATGGTAAAGAGTGGTAGAGGTGTAATGAAACGACTCACCTAGTCAGATTATGTTTTAAAAGGATCTAACAATAGAAAAAAGGGATGTTTTTTTTGTTATTATTGTAGAGGCATAGAGTGAAGGGTTAGCATGAAGTTAGTTGGTAACTCTACACAGACCTAAGGAATACCATAGCAATTTAAAACTCAAATGATTTTCTCTATATAGAGGACGTACTTTGGTTATTGATTTTGCAATAACAATGCTCATTGTATGTTCCAATGTTCTTCTAATTGATATTATGGTGAAAGCTTTATTGAATTGACTGGTTTTTGTTATTATTTCCTTTTTAGAACCTTTATTGATCACTGCTAATGAAGAATAATATGATTCTTTGTGCTCTCATAATGGCCTAGCATGATTATGTTGAATGATCTTAAAGCTTTTTGTCAAACCATTCACATACCTTGTTTATATTTATTTTGTCTTTTCATCTCACCATTATAGTTTAGTCCTTTTATTTTTATGTGCTATTATTATCTCTATTATTGTAGAGCTATTATGTACCATTTTTCACTAGTGATGATCTATTCAATAAGATTGAGAATTCCATCAATTCAATCTATCAAATAGTTAATATGCCTTATCTTGTTTATGCATCCATATTTTGGATATATATCTACTAGGGAAGTTGCAACTACATTTGACAAAATTCCTCTATCCTTTGTGCTTTGATGGATGTCCATATTATGTCCCAAGGCCCTTATTTTCCATAAGCAGGAAGGATAGTAGCAAAGGCCATTGGATTTGGCTTTACACCTACATGAAAATTTCTAAAGCCTTTTCAACAATCCATTCTATAGTTCTTGAGACCATATTTCTTTGACGCATTTTATCAAATAGTTTGTGTCTTGTGTATGTTTCTACATATTAAAATGCATGTCTATCAATATATTTATATTATTTATTATTTTGATGGATGTTCATACTCAATTTTAAAACTTCCCTTTTGATACAAGTAGTAACATTATATAAGGTTGTGGAGTCGAGTATTATACAACTAACCATATTTGTTTAACATTTTTATATCCCATTTAATGCATATCATATTCTATGGGATGACATTTCTTTGTGTCATTTTGTCAAAATAGCTCACATGGCCTCTTGAAGTTTGCATACTCTATTTGCATGACTATTAGAGTGAATCAATAGTTTTATCTAAAGAATTCCCTTTATCTTTCATGATGATGTATGATATTGTGAGAAACCAAATTTTTTTATAAGGAATGTTTTGATATAACAATAGGATTTAGTAGTAATAGGTAAATCTATATGGTATGGTTGTATAATCTCTAAAAGAATTCATTTTTTTCTTATAATTGAAGTAATGATTTCCTCTATTATATCTTAAGGGGTTTGAATAGGTATAAGAGGTAGTTAGAGTAATATCATAAAAATAATATCTACATGGCTCTCTATATTATTTATTGCTTCATAGATTTTATATACTTAATATGATCATCTACCTTTTTTTACACAGTTATGATACTTTGATTTCAATTCTAGACTTCTATTATATTTGAGGAGCTTAATGGATAATATTGTAAAAGGATCTCCCTAGGGTTCACTATATTCATAAATATTGAACCCTAAAATTTTAAGGAGCTAGCACTTGCTCTACACATGATGATTTATATCAAGATGAGAAAAATTCTTGTAATTTCAATATAAGGTTTAGAAGGGATTTTTCCTAGGTTGATGCAAAAGTATTGATGGGAATATTTTTAATGGATTTTTCAGGTGCTATCTTGTGAAATATTTCAATTGTTTATACAATATGAATGGTATCACCTTATCTTTTGTGGTGTTGGGTAGCTAATAGCACCATATATTATAACATTATATTCCCACAAATGCTACACAATAAATTAGATAAGGGATGACACCTTTAAGCAGCTTCATTATACTAAGACAAGATTGGAACTTAAAGTATTATATTATCAAGGTGAGTTGAATAACTCTTGCCTGATTAATATTATAATCCCCATATTAGAGAGTTACTAGATTGTTATCTTCTTGAAGTTAGGTATGTTTCTATGTTTTATAATCTTGGTCATGAAGATTTATTGTATTATGTTGTTAATTTTTATCATTTTTCTTAGCATTAAGTTATTACTTTTGTTGTAATTTTGATTAGTATCAAGTTATTATTTTTATTGTAATCTTACCAAGCTATTATCCATTTTGGTTATCACCTTGTAAAGTGGTTATTGTTAGATAATTTTAGTTAAATTATTATTATCAAGTTATCATTTCAGATAGTTTTCATTTTTATTTGTATTATATTTTGATTATCAATTGCATAATTGTTTTTGTTGGAAATATGAAGCCTAACAACATGAGCATGAAGTGAATATAGGTTTTTTTGGCTATTCCAATGTTATCATTGATGTCAAAATTATGGAAACATTGTGGGAAGCATATTTGGTATACTGAAAGCTGATCTCTATAGGAAGTGTTCTTTTCTAATAACCCAGTGTGTTGGTTTTTGAGTCCAAAATTCACCGCAAGAAGAAATATGACTCTACTCTCTTAATCTCATTATTATGACTCATTCATTTAGCTATATCCAGAATCTTGGGAAGTTTTATGTTGAGTATAGAAAATTATTAAAGACAGAATTTAACTCTATACACCACAATTGTCTCTTTGTTCAATATACCAATGTGGGAGACTCTGCATTTTCTTAAGAAGAACATTTTGATGTTGCCTTTCTAATGGTAATATCTCTAATGTTAATTTAGTGAGAAATTGAAGTAACATTGGATCTAAAAAGTGTTTACCTTGAGAAGTGTGTGCTAGTTTGGAGTTTTTGTGCTTAGGTCCTATTCTTGTCCGACCTAATATATGATATGCTTTAAGAAGATTAATTATACTTTGCAAATGTTAGTTAGATCCCTTATATATCTATGTCGACTTGATATGATACACCACATGGATAAAAGTGTTTAAATATTATTTAGTGCTGACAAGAGCTATTTTGATTGGATTATATTTACATATAATTAGGCTGACCTTTATTGATGTATGAGATACACTTGTATATATAAGAATTTTTGGAGTTGATGTGAGTGTGTGAGTGGTGGAAAAAGGTGAGTATGATGTCAAGAATATGTGAGCTTAAATTTGATCTATTAGATGCAAGCAATATATTGTGGGAGAAGTCAAGGATCATAGTAGAATCATTGTACGACTGTTGTACAGAGTAGTACTTCACATTCAAAGCCTCATTGGAACTGAACTCAACATATAGAAGGTGTATTCCATCAGTTCAATCATTTGGTAGTGAGCCATATCTTTTTGTATCTTGGTGGTTAGTCATTCTATCTTATATTATGGTTGTGAGCCTTTTTAAGGATAGTGAGTCCTAGACATCAGCCTCGTAATATTCTATATCCAGATATATTATATTGTGAGCTAATCCTCACCATTGTTTTTCCCACTTTGGGTTTTCCATGTAAAAATATAGTGTTGATGTGTTTTGTGGTGTCATGTTCATTTCAATTTCTTCATTCTTGTTCGCAGTTGTATGTGGTTTACAACTAAATGGTTTAATGGAATACTAATTCACCCCCCTCTCAACATTCCAGATAATCAACAATTGGTATCAAAGCTTGTTTCCTCTAAAGAAATCTAACAACTTGAGGAAGGTCCTGAAATTTGAATACATGGAAGATAAAATATTTCTTATTCCTCCATAAATGATATTTATTGAACATATAGGAGAAAATGAAGAATTGAAGATAAAAGAAGAAAATGAGTGTATTAAGGATTTGAGGAAAATATATGGAGAGGTTAGTGATCAATTAAAAAATGCATATGATGATATCACTAGAATTTTAGTGCATTTGGAAGAAAAGAGAAAGATTGAAGATTGTCAGAAAGATGAAATTCAAAGGAAGATAGATGAATGTTCAAAGCTTGAACAAGAAGTAATTCTAAAATCAAATCTAGAAAAGGAAAAAATACATAAGGCTAAATTCAAGGCAAGCACTACAATGCTTGATGAGTTGATTAGTCTTCAAAGATCGGCTATGGGTAAAGTGGTTTAGGATTTGATGAAGTACAAAGTTCAAAGGAGAATCAACCTCCTAACATGAAGATCTAGCGCAATGATGGAAAATTCAAGGATCGAAAAAGAAATACCAGAAGGACTCCTATCGGACAACCTAATGCTCAAAGGTACTTATCTTTCAATGGTGCATGTTATTCTTGCAATAAGTTTGGTCATAGGGAAAAAGAGTGCAAAAGTAGGATGAATGATGCTTTATCATTCTCCACTCAATGTCTTGAATGCAAAAATATTGGAATAAGGTTATGGATTGCAGAAGTGAGAAGTTGAACAAGGCATTTCATTCATTTAATGACCACTTTATTCACTGCAACTTATTTGGACATAAGTCTAATTAGTGCAAATATAGATTAAATAAAGGTAAATCTAGATGGAAGAATGTTGTTTGCTATGACTACAGTAACCTAGAACACCTTGGTAGAAATTGTAGAAGTAGAAATATGAAAAATATGAATTTGATAAAGAGACATGAACCAATAATTAAGTTTGATCCCACAAAAGTGAGAAAGGAAATGAAAATAATTTGGAGAAGGGAAGAAGAATTTAAGCAAAATGTATCATAATCATCAGTCTTATCTGTGCCACCCTCTAGTGCAAGTACGCTCATCAAAAATTAATCCAGGCAATACCTAAGGGGGAGCAATAATCAAAACATTTAATAAACCCCTCATCAATATATGATGTCATATCATGACAGAAGTACACTTAATAAGGTTACAAATTCAAGATTTCATGTGAAAATAATTTTTAGACATGCATGTGTGAAGAATGAAGTTCGCCGAATTTGAAAGTATAGAAATGTAGAAATTTTTTGAGGTGATCTACCTACAATTTGAAGCATTTATTGCAAAATCATTTGGAATGAAAGGAATAAATTCGGAAGTGTTAAGGAATTTAACGCATTCAACATTTAAAGGAATTTGGGAAAAAGAAGCGTTCAAAGGAAGCTTGAAGATACTAGAGCAACACCATATAGCATAATTTCAAGATTTGGTGGGAAAGGAAGAAGAAATTGAAGTGGACTTGAAGCGTGCTCTGGAAGCTGAACATCAAACCCTACTCTTCATTGAAAATTTTAGAGGTATTTTGCTTAAATAAAATTTCAATTTTATGTAATGGATAATTCAAAGGTAGTGAATATTTCAGAAAAATTATAAATCAAATTAAGGAAATATTCTTTGAAAAAATTGTCGAAAGAATCCATGGGTAAATTTTCTAGCCTTCCTCCTAGAGCATGACCCACTCAAGACATTTATGCATATGTTTATGGGATAATTGAAGAAATGTCTCTGGTTCTATTAATTATATTGTGGAAAAATGGGTTGGAAGAAAATTATGTTGCATACAAAATCTTAGTTGAAAAGAAATTGGATGTTTGGCAAAAATTCTCGTTGTTTGAATTCGACAAGAAATATATTTGAATGGTCTTAAGCAAGATTCATGGTAAATCCATTTGGATTGATGAAACACACTTGATAACCATGGAAGCTATAAGAGATGTGACTTGCTTGTGTTTCTCCAGAATAGTTCTGAGATGAAGGACTGTAAATGATCAAGAGATAATTGAGATGACTGGTGTAACCCTTGAAGGTAAAGAACTCATTTTGAGTTCTATTGAAGATTCAGTCACTCATTATGTTGCAATGATCATTGGACACAAAATTTTCTTACCAAGCAATGACCACACAGTTTCTATTGTTGTCGTTTACACTGCACTTGATATGGTTATGAATGATACATATTATGACCTTTGTGAGCTACTTCGATTGCATCTATTGAAGAAATTGAAAGAGGTTAAGAAGAATAAGAAAAGTACATTTTGATATGGTACCCTAAAATTTTGTTTACTCTTTTACTTTATGGAAGAGTTACTGGTTATTGGAAAGGTAGAATGGACAAACATAGAACCAATAGCTCATCAGATTAAGAATTTCATCACAAATCTTGGTGGTTTGAATGATCAAGAAACTACTCTTGCAACATTCTTTGGAACATTTCAAATGAGAATGAACAAAAGAATAAGAATTCCAAAAAATGTGGTTCAAAATACTTTGAAAACATTAATTTCCTAGTCTCTACATACTTCTATTATATGGAAGTAATTGAATCCAGACTGGTGTGGATTTCTAAATTAGATTATGAAGTTATTGAGGTAGAAATTAATAATTATGAAAAAGTACTTCTAGAGAGCCCCAAGAACCCAAATAAGATAGATGTTGAGGAAATTTCTAAAGCCTCTGGCAATGCAACAGGAACCAGAAAGAAGAGAAAAGGTGTCATTATCAAAAAAGAAATCTTAGAACCAGAATAAAGAGAATTGGAGAGAGCTCAACATGAGCATGAAATTTGAGAAGCATTAAAAGAACTGCAGAAAGTGATCCCAAGTGATAGCTTTAGCTCATCTACATTAATTGTGGAAACTCTCAGGAGTATGATTAAATTTCTGAAAGCATACATCTCCGGACTGGAAGCACAAACAAGAAATGGGTCTGCAAAATAAAATCTAGAAGACATCAAGAAATGTGTAGATGCACATCACAAAGTTGTGAAGGAATTGAAAGAAGTTTAGAATTGTGAGAAAGAAGCTCAGGAGTTACTATCTTTCTACTTGAATTGGTCCAATAGGACATTAAATGCAAGACAAGAAATAAGGAAGAATGAAATTCAATTGAGTACTCAAGCATATGTGTATAGCTTGGCAGATGAAAGGGACAATTAGAGATGGTCCTACATTGTGCAGCTATAGGATAAATTATTTTCCCTACAAAATCAAAGAATAAAAGTGATTAAGTATTTTGTGGCACTCAAAGATATGGTAAAACTCAGGCATATTCCTATATCCAGTGCTCTTGACAGTGTTGGTAATCCATTAGAAATAAATCTCAGTCACACTATGGAAGAAGGCATAGAGTCTTTGACTAAGCTTGAATTACTATACAAGACTCTTGCAAGTGCAAAAGGATTGCGGGAACAAGGAAAAGCCACATGGAAGGAAACCCTGAAGAACCTCAAAGGATCTTCTTCTTAAGGTTAATACGTTTTTTTTATGTTTGATCAATTTTTGATGCATATACATATTCGACAAATTATATCAAACCCCTTCATGACCTTTTCCATTGATTTCAAAGGGGAGAGATAGATAGATAGAAGGAAAAACATTTTTTTCAAGAATAATTTTGTACGAAAGAGCATTAATCTTGAAAGGGGGAGTATTAAGTTTCTTTATATTGGGATAAAAAATGTTTTTGATATGCATGTTGCCATCAATGCCAAAGGGGGAGATTG
Organism: Sequoia sempervirens; assembly: GCA_007258455.2. Lineage (NCBI taxonomy): Eukaryota > Viridiplantae > Streptophyta > Pinopsida > Cupressales > Cupressaceae > Sequoia > Sequoia sempervirens. Next base: position 9,056 of record VDFB02160729.1, on the reverse strand, counting down.
TTAGAAATATGAAGCCTAGCAACATGAGCATGAAGTGAATATAGGTTTTTTTGGTTGTTCTAGTGTTTCCATTGATGTCAATATTATGGTAACATTGTGGGAAGCATATTTGGTATATTAGAAGCTAACCTCTACCAAAAGTGTTCTTTTCTGATAACCTAGTGCATTGGTTTTTGAGTTTAGAATTCACTGCAATAAGAGATATGACTCTTCTCTTTTAATCTTATTATTATGACTCATTCATTTAGCTATATCCAAAATCTTGGGAAGTTTTATGTTGAGTACATAAAGTTATTAGTGACAAAGTTTAACTTTGTACACCACAGTTGTCTCTCTATATAGTATACCAGTGTGGGAGACTCTGCATTTTCTTAAAAAGAAAATTTTGATGTTGTGGTTTTAATGGTAATCTCTCTAATGTTAATGTGATGAGAAACTAAAGAAATATTGGATCTAGAAAGTGTTTAGCTTGAGAAGTGTGTGCTAGTTTGGAGTTTTGTGATTAGGTCATATTCTTGGCTGACCTAACATATGGTATGCATTAAGAAGATTAATTATACTTTGCAAATGTTAGTTGGATCCCTTACAAATCTACGTCAACTTGATATGATACACCACATGGATAAAAGTGTTTAAATATTATATGGTGCCGACAAGAGCTATTTTTATTAGATTTTTTACATCTAATTAGGTCGACCTAATTGATGTATGATACATACTTGTATATATATAAGACTTTTTGGAGTTGATGTGAGCGTGAAAGTGGTGGAAAATGGTGAGTATGATGTGAAGAATGTGCGAGCGTAAATGATCTATCAAATACAAGCAATATATTGTGGGAGAATTCAAGGATTAGAGTAGAATCATTATATGACTGCTATGCAGAGTAGTACTTCACATTCAGAGCCTCACTAGAACTGAACTCAGCACATAAAAGGTGTATTCCATCAGGTCAAGCGTTTGGCAGTGAGCCATATCTTTTTGTATCTTGGCAATTAGCCATTCTATCTTGTATTTTGGATGTGAGGATTTTTAAGGATAGTGAGTCCTAGTAGTGAGCTCTATAATATTCTATATCCAGATATATTATATTGTGAGCTAATGCTCACCGTGGTTTTTCTCACTTTGGGTTTTCCACGTAAAAATCTAGTGTTGATGTGTTTTATGGTGTCATGTTCATTTCAATGTCTTCATTCTTGTTTGCAATTTTATGTGGTTTAATAATTGGGTGGTTTATAGCTAAATGGTTTAATGGAATATTGATTCACACCCCCCTCTCAATATTCTAGATAATCAATAGTTTTCCATTAGCATTGAATGCTAAAGATATCACAATATGATATTCATTAGTATTACACAAATGATTATTTGATATTTATAATTAACAATTTAAAAAAAATTAGTATTACATGGAAATAGTTAACGATGTGATATTCATTCGTATTATTTTGAGTTTGTAAGATTGCATGATTAATTTGTGATATTCATTCACAGTATTTTGTCTTGAGACTTGGAATGGAAACATTTGATTATTCAAATAGTATTGATAACTTATTACATTTATGATATCTTTAGTTGGATTCTTATAACCAAGATTATATAACTTCCATATGCTCACACCTCATTTAATAGAGATCTTGGTGATTAGAAAATTATTTCTAATGTGTTAGTTTTTTAAGTACTTGACAAGATTTATTTTGTTAAAGATATTGATTAAAAATTATTATAATCTTAAGTTATAATTTATAGTTCATAATGACAACATAAATTATCCTAATAAAGATAAAGAATTATAAGTTAATATAATATTTTAATAAGGTACCATTGATCTAAGAATGATGTTGATTACTAATGAGTGTGGATTCTTGCATATCAATTTTAGAAAATGGTAAGTTTGCTTAATATTTTCATAAGATATCGATTTTGGTTTAATACTTATGGTTATGAGCTATTTTTATATTAATTACATATATGATTATTTAAAATGGTTAATAAATTACTTTATCTTGATATCTAAATGAGATGAGAATCATATTACTTAAGAGTTAATTGATTAATAGATTTATTGAATTTATTTTGATAATGTAATTATCTATATGCAAAACTAATAACTTATTTTGGAACAAGGAAAATTGAAAACTAAAAATGTTTGAGTAAATAGGAAACCTTACTCAGTTTAAACATGCATTCTAGGTAAACAAAGAAATTTTCCCAATCAAAATTAAATTCAAACACCCCCTTCTAGGTGTTTGCATGTAGATTTATCAAGGTTTCAATCTCTATTTGTGAAAGTGTATGGAAATGGTGTGCAAAAAAGTGTCCAAATGGCCAATTTTCTATATAATTCACGTGTGTTATGTTGAAAATCATATAACATGATCACATTATGGGTTGGTAAATACCAAGCTATAACATGAGTGCATTTTGTGGCTTATAAAATATGAGTTTTTTTTATGTGAGCATATTTTGTGGCTTATAAAGCATGCTCATGCTAAATAATTGTATTCCATATATCTTGATCCTATCATTTTTTGTTCCTACATTACAATATCACTATATTCCAAATTCTTATCATATATTTATCATTGATCCTATATTGGGAGAAACATAGTTTTCCCACTTTACATGCTAGGATCTATCATCATAATTCTAATATTACTTAGATCTAAATTGCCTAGCTTATAATTTTTCCTATGCTCATTGCAACATGTAAAAATATCTTTGTTACAATTGGGTTCACTAGCAACCTAATTATATTTTTCACTCCATGTTTCCCTTGTAGTACTACCATAAAAATCAACACTTAGGTTCATGAATTAATTATTAATGAATGATGATCTCTAAGGTTGAGCCATTTGGGTATGGACAAGAGTATACTAGGAATTCAATTGAAGAAGAGATCATGTGTATCTCTTCTAATATTTTCTTGGGTACCAAGCACCTCTTTATATAGATAAGATACATTTGCATGAGCATCATCATGAAAAGGAACATCTCTAAGGTACTCATGACACTTAAAATAACTAAGATAATAAATATTAGGAGTTAGGTTGAAGTAGTTTGAAGATAAATTTCTAAGAGTTATCTTTGCCCAATTCTCCCACCAAGAACCCATTTTCAACAATACCCACAAAATATATAGGAAATCACTCACACTTGTGAAGAAAATAAAGAAAAAGCTTAAAAATTTAGATTAGTTTCTTAATAAGAATGTGCATTGTATCTCATGGTCAATATTTGAAAAAAATAATGTTCATAAATTATTAGTAGATTCAGCATAATCAATACAATAACACAATGAAACAAGTGTAATCTTTAAGGATAAGCATAAGGTAGGTTCACCACACCAACAAAATTAAATTGAAATAAATGGTGTGCAATGAAAATAGAGAAACCACTAAATTATACTTAGTAACAATTCCATTTGTTTCTTATTAAAACCATATTCCATAATGTTGAAAAATTCCCTCAAAACCTTGAGTCAATGATGCAAGTTGACCTAAGATAATTAGATAAAATAATAATTAGACTAGGGTAGTAGTATTTGATCAAATAATACAAGTTTGCAACTCCTAGATACACTTCTAGATCTATAAAGTGAATGAGATTGATCTTAGAGGTCATCACAAAATAATTAAAAAAGAAATTAAAATAAAACAACAAGCCTTAACAAGCCATACCCAATACACACTAACAACCTAAAGATTTATCACTAAGAATTATTCTATGCTGACTCATTTTGAATAGAAAATAACTCTAAATAAGTATATAAAGAATACTTGCATTTATGCAAGAAAAGATAATAGACTATTTTATTCCCCTTAATATAAATCCCCACAATATTTTCCTACAACTTATGCAATCCAAAGTTCACACATGTATAAACCTCTAAACATTCATTAGGATTAGCCCTTGAATTATTTAGAAAAAGTTATTATATAGTAAGTTGTAAATATGGTATGGACCTAATCTACCTCTAAATTCCTAGGTGGGACTAATAAAGAATGAATTGCTAAAAAAAAAAAAATCATTTATCGAACAAGGTTGATTCCTTAGTTCATTGGGTGACAAAGACATGATTTAAATATTTTTCAATTGAGCAACCAAGATCTTCAATTTGCAACACCAAATAACCTCCACAATAAATAGAGAGAAGCAACAATGGAAGATTATATTCCACCAAACAATAAATGCAATATGATACAATATGATCAATATGCTATGCAATAGAATACAATGTAAAATATTCTAGAGATGTCTTGCTTATAAAAGCAAGGATGAGAGATAGGGTTAGAGAAGATCATGACAAGTGTCTTAATCCTATCACATGAGACAACTAACTCATAACTACCTAGGAAAGTGAAAATTCTAGATAAGAGAACTATGACTTATCTAGATAATACAACTAATATCCTAAGTAAACTTAACATGTGAATTAAGTCCCCTAAGTCCCTAGTAAAGAAATTAACTAGGTACAAGACTTATTAACACCAACACCCCCTTAAGTGCAACTTAGGGAGGAAAAAAAAATGTAAACATGCAAAAGATGGGTCCCAGCAACAAGGCCCGATGAGGTGCCCATGTACAAAACAAAAAACTCTCACAAATAGAGAAAAGGAGAAAAACCCTATGGGAGAAAACTCCTACCCAAAAAAGAAAAAAAGTTGAAAAGAAAAAATTGAAAACTAAAGAAGGAAGGACTCCTCAAGACCCCCCAAGGACAACTTCCTTCACCCCAAGCATCGATCACAGCTAAAGATAATGAGGTGATGCCAAAGTTTTAGTGAAGATTTCTACAACCTGCTAATCTATAGGCAAATACTCCAAGCTAAGAGCACCATCCTAGATGAGCTACTTGATGAAGTGCATGTGGATCTCAATATGTTTAGTATCTTGATATTCCACTGGGTTGTGAGAGATATGTATGGCACTCTGGTTGTCACACCAAAGAGTAGTAGGCTGAGTGGAAGGGAATCCAAACTCATTTCATCAACTGATGAAACCACAAAATCTCCTAAATAGCCAAAACTACACCTCGATACTCAGCATATGTCAATGGTAATGCAATAGAAGTCTGCTTCTTGCATGACCATGCAATTGGACCAAAACCAAGGAAAAAGAAAAAGCTAGAAGTAGACTTATGATCATTGACATCACCAGCCTAATCTGAGTCAGTGAAGCCCACAATCTAAGATGCATTGGATGTGTAATGAACATTGAAATTAGTAGTTCCCTGAATGTATCTCAAGATACCTTTGGAGGCCTTCCAATGACTCTCATAAGGCTTCTATAAGAAGTGAGAGACAAGTCCAACTGCAAAGGAAATATCAGGATGACTATGTGTCAAGTACAAAATACTACCAACCAAGTGCCAGTACAAGGTAGGATCAACTATAGGAGTGGTGAAATTGGTAGACAATACAGCACCTAACTAAAATGGAGTGGGGGCAGGCTTTCCATCATCCATGCCAAATCTTTGAAGTAAATCAATAGCAAACTTCTATTGGAAAATGAAGATCCCCTCAAAAGTCTGATGAACCTAAAGACCAAGTAATGCAAAAGACCAAGGTTGGTCATATCAAATCACTCAATCAATGGTCATTGTGTACTTTGAATCATGGAAGTAGAACTCCCGATGAGAATCAAATCATCCATGTAGAGCACAAGTATTAGTAGATCATCTCTATGTCTTTGAGTATAAACTATGGGATTGAAATGGCAACGAGTGTAGTGAGAAGCAAGCAAGAAACTATCCATCTTCTCATACCAAGCTCGAGGAGATTGTTTGAGACCATAAAATGAACGTCAAATCCTACAAACAAGTGAAGAATCCTACACAAAACCTATTGGTTCCTCCGTATAGATCTCCTAATGAAGATCCCCATGCAAGAAAGAACTCTTCACATCCATCTGATACACTAACCATCCCTATGATGTATCTATAGCAAGAATAAGGTGAATAGAATCCATCTTGGAAACAAGAGAAAAGGTCTTGAAATACTGAATTCCTTCAACCCAAGAGAACCCCTTTGCAACAAGATGAGCCTTGTACTTGTCAATAGAACCATCGGCTACATATTTTGTATGATACACCCACTTGCACTAAACCAAATTTCTTCCCTTAGGAAGAGGCATAAGATCCCAAGTATAATTCTTCATCAAAGAAGAATACTCATTAGCCATAGCACTATCCCACTCTAGAATACCTAAAGCATATGAAAACTTCTAAGGATCATCTAAAATAGCATGACTCAAAAGACTAATTCCTAAAGTCTGAGAATGTGTGTGATGAGTGTCAGTGGGATCACCAACAAGAGGACCAGACTCCTCAAGAGTAAAATGATCTCATCATGTCCTATTGGATGAATGAGGAGGAGGTGAATTAATAGCATCATCAAAATATTCCTCAAGTAACAAAACATCTTCAACTATAGAAGATTGGGTAGGTTGTGATAAAGAAGAAGTCAAAGGAGGATCTATCTATGTGAAGGACTCAGAAAATTGAACATCAAATCTAAAATGAACCTCTCAGGTGTCAGGATCTAACAATCTATATGCCTTCACATCCTCACAATATCCAACAAAAATGAATCACTGACTCTTCTTCTCCATTGATTTACGCCGACCATCCATAATGAATTCCCAAGCCTCACTACCGAATACTTTGAAGAAGGATACAATAGGCTTGCAATGAGACCAAGCCTCCTCAAGAGTCATATTTTTCATTGCCTTGTGGGGCATACAATTTTGAATATAATTGGCACAATTGGCAGCTTCATCCCAAAATGCAGGACCCATGGACCTAGACTGAATCTACAATTGGCCATCTCCTTGAGAGTCCTTATTTCTCCATTTTGTTGAAGAGTGCAAGGAATTGTGTGTTGATGAAGAATACCATGCTCACTACAAAAAACTTGAAATGCCTGATTGAAATACTCCCCCCCCATTATCTATGCATATATGTAGAAGAGAAAAACCTAACTGCTTCTCCACAAATGTTTTGAAGGTCTTGAAGTTGGTGAGAACTTCACTCTTGAGCTTCAGAAAATAGAACCATGTATGTCAGGAAAAATCGTCAATGAATGTGAGCACATACTTAGCCCCCTAAAAAAGGAGTTGGGAATGACATGAGATCATTATGGACCAACTCAAGGGGAGTGGTTGCACAAGTAGCTTGAACCTTAGGAAAAGGATCTTGGTGTTTCTTTCCAAGAATGCAACCTTGGAAAACACCATTCATGCAAGAGATCTTTGGAAGAACAACCACTAAGTTATGTGCATGCATCTGCTAAAGATATATATAGTTCAAGTGCCTAAACCTTTCATGCCAAATCTTGCTCATTGAACCAACATGAGCAACAAAACATGAACCCGATGAAGACTCAAAGCCATCAAATCAATACAAATGGTTCTCATGATCAACTATCCCTATAGCAACAACCTTCATAGGATCCTACAACTATTTAATAGTCACATTTTGTGGAGTAAACTCAACTAACTTCCCATCTCTAGAATGATAAATCTGATATATGGAAAGTAGATTCACTAAAATATCAGGAAGAATAAGAACATCCTCAATGCACCCATTTAGCATCTGACCGAGGCATGTCCCCAAAACTAGAATCTGTGAAGAGTTCCCAACTGCAATCTGAGAAGTAGAAGTATGAACAATGGAATCAAGAAGATCATGTGAATTGGTCATGTGATGTGAAGCACTTGAATGTATAATTCAACTATCTAAAGATGAATGAATGGCCCATGCTGAAAGAGATTGCCCTTTTCTCATGGAAGAAGGTTTAGACACTAAAATTTTGTGCTTCTTCATAGCCTCCTCCAAGGCTTTTACTCTCTTGAAAAAATGAGCCACATCATGTCCAGTTTTTCCACAAAATGAACAAGGATCTCCTTTCTTTTTCTTTGATTTGGAAGAAGAATCTCCAGAGTAGAAGAAGGACATGGAGTGGACGTCTGATTCTTCTACTTTGGTTTGGAGGGAGTCTCACTACCTAAAGATGATTTTGTCTTGGGCTTCTTCTTATTCTTTTCTTTACCCTTGGATGATTGAGCCATTAGAGCATGATTCTTAGTACTAGGTAGTGCATCCAACTGAATCAACCTGGCCTCCTCCCTAATAAGACACTCACAAAACAACTCAAATTAAGGAATTTTATAATCTTTCCCCATGGCATCCATAGTTGAGTATAAAGTAAAACAAAACACTTGACAAGGGCCTCTTAACTTAGATAGAATAAAGAAGACACATTCATCACTAAATTTTCAGTCCCACACCCTTTTAATTGTGATAAAATCAGCTTGAATTGTGCAAGGAAATCCTAAATTGAATGAAATGCACTTGGAGAGAGTGATTTTAGATCCACTTGAAGTTGTAAGACTCTAAACTGATTTGTTTTACCATATAATTCTTCAAGTTTATCCCAAACATTCTTAGGTGTTCTACACTTTGAAATATGAAACAAGTTATTAGATAATGAGCCCTTTTTCTTCATCCATTTTACATCTATGGACAAATTTTTCATAATCCCTTGTGAAATCAGGTTGTTCTGCATCTAACATTGGCCATAGACCCTTAGATTGTAACATGAGTCATTTTTAGCTTCCATGTATGATAATTGTGCGGAGTGAGTGGTTCAATTTTCCTTAGATCTGACATAAACACCAAAAGAAAGAAGAAAAAGTGGCACTTAAATTGTGCCTTTCACCCCCTAGAATGTATTAAAACTCAATTTGCAAGCCCCCCAAAAATTACAATGAAGAAATTTTGTAATTTGTACAAGTGACAAGCTCAAATCAACCATTTATAATACATGGTGATTTTTACAATTGTTAGAAAAAATAGCTTGACAAAACTGAAATCATAGGTTACAAATAGATTCCTTGTGATTTTTTGAGCAATTTCAAAAAAAAAAATTCCAAATTTTGACTTCGAATGCAAAAGTTATGCCAGTTACAAGCAATAAATGCACCTATAACTTTGGGCTAAAAACCTAACAAAAAATGTCAAAATCTAGAAAAATCACCTACGCCACTGTGAATTT